>JBAMJV010004220.1:0-169903 GCA_037951105.1 Echinarachnius parma
CTTTTGGTACCAGTCCTGAACGGGTTAATTGAGGATTCAGGGAATAATTTTCCTGGTATCGCATCGCAATTTGCTATGCATTTTTGCATGACTGCTATACAAAATATCTTTTGTGTAGCAGTTTTCTTCCATAGAAGTGTACAGAATTTCATTTGAAATAATAATCCATCGGCTGAAATTGCTAATCAAATTTCAGGAGGAAAATTATTCCCTGCGTACAAAACGCAATTTATACCGCCATAAACAAAGTAACTCCCCAACATCCAATTGACATGAACCAAACTGAGAAGTAACCTGAATAGATTCAATGACAAATGTGAAATGATCTTCCTCTAAAAATGTAAGTCCAATTGACATTCATTAATTGTATTCTCCATATAAGTATCACTCCTTCTGGATGAAAACAAAAAAAGATTAAATGATCAGTACACAAACTTACCCTAGACGAAACAATCATAGATTCTAGGTCCTCTTCGCAATCGTAGAATTTAAAAGCCACTGTAGACTCAGGGTAATCCCTCACATCCACTAACAGGGTATAGAAGGGTTGTTTTAGGACATACTACATGGGAGCAAGGGGTTTTATGAGGAGCAGAGGGGGGTTTGTGAGGGGTGTGTTGTCAAGAAGGTTGAGGGGGGAAATTTGGAGTAACGGGGGTATATGAGGGTTGGAGTGGGTTTGTGATGGGTGGGGGGGGGGGGGGTTCGTAAGAGATAGAGGGGGAAAGTTTGGAGTGACGGGGGTATGTGAGGAGTGGAGGGGGTTTATGGGGGTGGAGGGGATTTGTGACATGGTGGGGTGGGGGTTGTAAGAGTTAGAGGGGGAAAGTTTGGAGTATGTGAGGGGTGGAGTAGGAATTTTTGAGGGGTGGGGGGGGTGGTTTTGTTATAGATAGAGGGGGAAAGTTTGGAGTGATGGGGGTATGTGAGGGGTGGATGGGGGTAAGTAAGGGGTAGAGGAGGTACAGCAGGGGTGCAGGTGGTCCATGGAAAGCATTAAAGAGAACAGGTGTACACACAGTTAGTTAAGCAACTAAATATATTTGAAAGAAAGTCCAAAAAGTAATTAAACAACTAAATGGTGAAAAAGAAACAGAGTGAACAGTTGATTATAAAACTATATGTTGAAAGACAGACCAAAACATAGTCAGGCAACTAAATGTGGAAAGATAGACAGAACAAAGAGAATTACAAAATGGAAGGATAACAAATGAAATGACCAATCATGAAATCTGATGAAATTGAAACGCAAACCAACAAATTTAAAATGTAAACAACGAGGAGGGAAGTATATATGACCCAAAAGTATGATTGTAAAGTATGGAATCTGTAGGAATATGACATGTTGTTATAAGTAATTTCTGCTGGAACAAAATTTGTAAGGAAAAATATATATGAGTTTATGGACAATATGAATGGATGATAATTGTATAAAATGATAATTTGTAGTCAAGGCCCACATGGGAATATATATTATTGGCCCCCAATTCTCATCCAGTGGCACATCTTCAGTCCAGGCTAAAAAGACAGAAAGTACCAGTTAAACGGTTTCACACTTGTGGGATTGGACCATCCCTATTGATAGCTGTCATGCACCTCCAGAGACATGCTAATGAGACATCGATCCAAAGGGTCTCGGTGAAAGGATAACAGGGCCCTGTTTCATAAAACTTGTCCAATTGTTGTAAGTGTACAATTATTGTAACTACCATGGCAACGGCTAAAATGCTTGGTGGTGATTGGCTGTTGTCATAGGAGTTACCAATATTAAGTCCTCTAGATCCTAGGAAACATCAATGAGCTAGTCAAATTCCACGGGTGAGAAACGGTTTAAACTGGTTACTGGTAATTTTTGTCATTTTAAATAGTTGTGCCACCGATGAGACTTTGAGGACAAGATATGAAAGAAAAAAGAAAAGAAAGGTAAACAGGTAAAGAAACCAGAAGAAAATAGCTGTTCTTAATCATGCATCGGCAGGAGAAAAATAGCTTATCGTGCAAAGAAGAGCTCAAATTAAAACAGAAAAGGGGATGGATGGGTGTTCTCGACCCATATTCATAAAAACCTTGATAGCTTAAAGTGAGGCCTGTAAAGTGTCAGATATTGCCCAAAATGACATATGAGACTTCAATCCTGTACCAAAATCATTGTAAGATATGTCCGAATGATGTGTGAAAGTTACATTGAACTAGATGGATCTTCGACTGCGCGCAGTCGAAAATGATGCCTCCGCCATTACGCAATTTATTCATATCAAGCCCAAATCAACATGTAAACAGAATTAATTCTGTCAACTAAATTTTGATGGTACTCTGTCTTTTAGATCTTGACGTATCACAATTATGAGCTATAAGTGACATTGACCTTTGCCCTCATGACCCCAAAATATAATGACTACAATTGTTCCCTAAGATAATGTACATTCAGGTATCAAGTTTGATTGAAATCTGATATTCAGTTCTTGAGATTTCCAATCTCAAGCTACTTTTACATATAATGAGCCCTGTGACCTTTGACCTCATGACCCCCAAAATCTAATCAGTTTATTGGCTCTCCAAGGAACATACATGTACCAAGTTTGGTCAGAATCCGTCAATCCGTTCTTGAGATAACGCGATCACGAGCTATTTGTGCATATATAATGAGCTCTGTGACCTTTGACCTCATGACCCCAAAATCTAATCAGATCATTGCCCCCCCCCCCCCCCCCCCCCCAAGATACATACATGTACCAAGTTTGGTCAAAATCTGTCAATCCCTTCTTGAGATAACGCGATCACGAGCTATTTTTGCATATATAATGAGCTCTGTGACCTTTGACCTTTGACCTCATGACCCCAAAATCTAATCAGATCATCGGCCCCCCAAGATACATACATGTACCAAGTTTGGTCAGAATCTGTCAATCCCTTCTTGAGATAACGCGATCACGAGCTATTTTTGCATATATAATGAGCTCTGTGACCTTTGACCTCATGACCCCAAAATCTAATCAGATCATTGGCACCCCAAGATACATACATGACCCAAGTTTGGTCAAAATCTGTCAATCCCTTCTTGAGATAACGCGATCACGAGCTATTTTTGCATATATAATGAGCTCTGTGACCTTTGACCTTTGACCTCATGACCCCAAAATCTAATCAGATCATCGGCCCCCCAAGATACATACATGTACTAAGTTTGGTCAGAATCTGTCAATCCCTTCTTGAGATAACGCGATCATGAGCTATTTTTGCATATATAATGAGCTCTGTGACCTTTGACCTTTGACCTCATGACCCCAAAATCTAATCAGATCATTGGCACCCCAAGATACATACATGACCCAAGTTTGGTCAAAATCTGTCAATCCCTTCTTGAGATAACGCGATCACGAGCTATTTTTGCATATATAATGAGCTCTGTGACCTTTGACCTTTGACCTCATGACCCCAAAATCTAATCAGATCATTGGCACCCCAAGTTTGGTGAAAATCCGTCAATCGGTTCTTGAGATCACGAGAACGGGACGTACGGACGGACGTACGGACGTACGGACGGACGGACAACCCGAAAACATAATGCCTCCGGCTACTTCGTTGCGGAGGCATAAAAAGAACACTGCTTTCCCGGTTAAAAAAGCGAAAATATGCGTTTATGAGGTTTATGACCGTTAATTAACGCTTTTGAGCTGAATGATAGAGATCGTCATACTAACGGGGCAGTTGAAAAAAACTAACCCAATTTTATTATTCTCTTACCATAAGCTAAACAACACGGTAGAAGAGAAACGAGGAAAGCTCCAAGTAATTTTCGTGGAGTTAGACACTTTACAGGCATCCCTTTAATAGATTCATGCTAAATCTATTTTGGACGACATGGGTAAGAATTAAATGAATGATCTTTCAATTGCTTAACTAGGGTTCATTATAAAGTGGGTACCTAAGGCCTACCCAGCTCACCCTAGTTGGGGTCTAGGAAAACTGTTTGTTGCTCACTAAACTGTATAACCTTAAATATATTTAGCATAGAACTATAAAAGCTAGCAGGGTTTTATGAATATGGGCCCTGGAATTCAAGGGGAAGGCATGAGGAAAAGGGTTGCAGGCATGCAATCCTAAGAAATCTCATTTCACTCAAGATTTCATCCCAATTGACACAGAATTTGTAACATTTAAAAAGACATCTATATACCAAGGACAACTTCTTATCAGCAATGCCATGGTCAAAGGTCACTAGAATTTAGGTTCAGGCCACCATAATGTCATTAAAATGCCAAATTGGTACTTGCTCAAATGGATTACCATAACAGAATTGAAAATGTTTTTATTTGTTAAGGGCCACTAAAATCATGTTTTTAATTGACTGTCTCATCCACAAGCAAAAACAGTGCATTTCTAGCATTGCAATTGGTCGTATCCAGAGACAAAAGTAACCTATTTTTCTAGGTTTTTGTTTTAATAACTTGGGATGATCTAAAAATCACCACAATTGATCTTCTGCTGGAGTTACAATAGCTTATAAATCCACAAGCATTTATAATCCTTGTATTTAAAGGCGAAATTTACTTGCTGTTTTTATTCACATCGGGGCCAAAATATGCATGGCTGTTTTCAGAGCATTATTCAAAGTCTACGTGTACCATGCTCCATAAGGCCCTCCACCACAAAATGACCAAGTTCATCACAGCAATAGAATGACAAAGTGTGACGTCACAGCTATTTATTCCCATGATGGGTAATGGTTCTTAACAATGTCAGGCAAGCCAAAAATTACTGACCTAGCGGTTGCTAGGAAGGTAATCTTCTAGCTCTTACCAGTACGAACGGCCCAAATCAAAGGACAATTTGTTTAGAACCATTACCAAGCTCTAAAAAAATAGAATGTGAAATCACAACTTCGGTACTCCATAGTTTCTGTTTAAATACAGCACTGAAAATATTGTGTAGGCTGGATATATATAACACAATTTAATCAAAGAATAAATATGACCCTTTACCACAAATGTTGCAAATATTAACCTTTTGTTTTTATATTGCGTGAGAGCACACATTCTCATATTTAAAATAAAATAGTTATATACATTGTGAATTAATTAAATGGACTAGCCAAATCATCTTAATTAACAGTAAGATGGAAACTATTCATCATACATGTACAATGTATATCTCCATGTAATTTTTTTCTTCACTTAAGCTACCAATTAGATCACCACTGATTGATAGGCTAATGAAAGATAATCAACCAAAATTGAATAGGAATCTACTAAATTCTGTATTTCATACAAGATTAATGCTAATTTTGTATAGATATTATTAACCCAATGGAAATCGATGGTATTAACATGTATGTGGGTTGCTAGTCAATACAATTTTTCAGGTACCGTAAACCGGGGTGACTTTGGCCTCAGGGGTGACTTTGGCCACTTTTTGAGAAGGATGTATTTTCACCAAGCCTCACTTTTTAGAACAAGTTTCTGATTTTGTACATTACCCTATGAGAGTTTGTGAAAAACAATAATAAATTTGTTCGAAAATGTGAGGCTTGATGAAAATACACCCGTCTCAAAAAGTGGCCAAAGTCACCCCGGTTGAAAGGGCTAATTATACTTACCCTTTTATCCAGAGGTATATTTTCATGTATCCATTCCTGTGGTGCCTATGTTTATACAAAACAAACAAAACAAGGTAAAGTACAACAAGTTAAATGCAAGTAATAGCTTGCTACTTTGTAAGGATGAACACTAGAGTAAATTATTTTTGTTTTTTGAAATATGTAATGCCATTTATTTTAAACAATCCTCTGAAAGCTTTGAAAATTGTGTCATTGATCGCAAATTTCACTATTAGGCTGTGTTTTAAACCTTTCAAAATAATCGTTGAATACCATCCAAAAGATTTTCTCTTTACGATGTTCACAAATATTTATTTCAGGTTTTCCTGCATGAAACGATGAATGACATTTAACTACATAATGAAACTAGTCTATTCAATTATTTTGTTTAAAAGATGCACTTTATACCAACAAAATATTTTAAAATGCTTCTTTTTTTGAGGCAACCAGATTCAAGTTTCTAGCCAATAAAATTTGAAGAAGCTTTGATTATAAAGCCAAAAAGCGAAGACTGGGCCACTTATGGGCCACACACATAAAACAAGTTTATATCTAGCATTGCTAACACTATGCCTGGGACACTCAATACATACAATCCGTAAAATACTGTACTAGATGCGCTCTGCATTGCATTGACAATGCATGGGTACCGGAAGTCGAACGACCGCCACCCATGCATTAAGTATACACACCATTTGTGACCAGCTATAGCAAAACCACTTGTTGGTAATTCATGTTTTGACGAAATGGGCATTTTAAGTTCACATAATGTGTGTAAAAGACTTATGATTATAAAATTGAAACAATCATATCTTCGCCATTTATTGACCAATTTGTTAAAGCAAAGCATCAAATGAAAGCTTTCAACGAGGCCTTTCTAATTGTATGAAAATCTACATTTTGATTTTTACCGACAAGTGCAGGGTTGCTCTGATGATATTGTGTGTCTGGTGTGTAAATGGACAATATACATACCATAGTATGACCATTTACAATGTAGATGTGGCCTGGGACAACTATTCAAATATTTGAATTATAATTTGAATACCTCAACAGCTGTTGGTATTCGAATGTGACTTATTTTACTTATATTTTTTAGAAACTACACATATTCAAACTATTTGAATATATGTACCTCTTTGTTAAATATATATGGTAAAATAGGTTTTCGTTACAGGCCTGGGGGGCGTTTCACAAAGATCCTATAGTTGGACTTAAAAACTATGGTAAGCCATTTGTAGCCTTGGGAAGTATTAAAAATCCAAAATATAAGTGTTTTTGGACTTTTCATAAATTACATCAAGAACATGAAATCTCCTTGATAATATAAAATATTTATGATTTGAATAAACATTTTATGCCTTTTAAAAGAACTTTTACCCCAACAAAATTAAAAGAAACTAACGGCTTTCCATAATGCTTAAGTCCAACTTAGAGTTAAAGGTTGACTGACAAGAAAACTACCTAAAAATTGTGTTTTACTGTATCTAAGGTAGATTGTCATGAAGATTACTAATAACCAGAACGTCAATGACGTAGCGCTCATCCGCCATCTCGCAACATCAAATATCGCAAATTTCATGTGGTACACTTTTCAACTGGTCAAAAAAAAAAATTTGATGCCCTGGAAGGGACATAAAAAATAAAAAATTAGAGTGAAAAAAATATAAATTTGATGCCCCGGAAGGGACATGGGAAAAAAAAAAAATAAAAAAATAAATAAATTAAAATTTTTTTTTTTTTTTAAACAATAAAAAAAAAAAAAAACAATAAAAAAAAAAAAAATAAAAAAAATAAAAAATAAAAATAAATAAATAAAACAAAACAAAACAAAAAAAATTAAAATAAAAATATTAAAAAAAATAATTAAAAAAATAAACAAAAAAAAATAAAAATTGCCATAATTAATGAATGGAGAAAAATTTCAAAATTCTGTGTAGAAGTTTAGTGTACCAAAGTTAGCTCTACCAGATAAAGCAAACCAAATCAAAATCGGTCGAGAAATGAAGGAGAAGAAGCATTTTTTGTGATTTCGAATAAATTTGCATAAATTACCATAGATAATGAATTTCACGATTCTGTGTAGAAGTTTTAAATCCCCCTCCTAGCCCTATCTTATGAAACAATCAGAATCAAAATCGGATGAAAAATAACGAAGAAGAAGCATTTTGAAAACTGTGGATGGACGGACGGACGGACGGACGGACGGACGGACGGACGGACGGACGGACGACGGACGCCACGGCATGGCATAAGCTCATCGGGCCCTTCGGGCCGGATGAGCTAAAAACAGTAAAATAAAAAAATAAACTTTTAAATTCACTTTAGTAATCCCCGTAAAAAAATTGAGTCCGGGCGAAGAAAAATGACGTCATCTTTGTGACGTCACATGCAGGCAATCGCAGTATAGCTCGGTCATAATACTCACATTGACAGAGGGATATTATTTCGATTTTTTTTCAGTATTTGCAAACATTTGTTAAAGCTTATATCATGGACGATCTACACTGAGATGTGTTGCTGCAAGCTGCTATAATTAATTTCTTAGGAATTTTCAGTTAAGCCTCAATTTACAAGCAAAAACGAGTTTGTTTTACAAGCAAATCATAGGCTCTGCATGTAAACCATGTACATTCCTCCGTGTTGCGTTCTGCTTGTGATGTCATGATCCGGGTTGCACGTGCGCACATTCCTGCTCGGCTATAGATGACTTTTTTAGCAGTATGGAACGCCGATGCGAAAACAAGCACAAAAGTTGCATGAAATTTACCTTTCTTGCCCAACTTAAGGATTTCTTTGAAAAAAAAGAGTATGGTATATCAATATAGGCACATATTTAAAGCTATAAACCTGAATCAAAGCCGGGATTTCACCATACCTTTAAGTTCAACTTAGGATCTTTGTGAAACACCACCCTGGCCAAAACTCACCTTTATTGATGAATCCCATCCAACCACGACTCCTCTGTAGCCCATCTTTTTGTGTCTGACCACCTGACCTATCCTGAACTTCACCTGTCTTGGTCGCGGACTTCTTTTCTCCGTGGAACCTTTAACAAAAAAAGGTGGGAATAAATATCTTTGCAAGTGAACAAATTACCAACACAATTCAAGAACTACACAAACCGTATGTGGGTCTTGCCACGCTGATCTTCGAAAGAGCGGAGAAAGAAGAAGCATAATACAGGAGCGGACTTCTTTTCTCCGTAGAACCTTTTAAAAAAGGCGGGAATAAATATCTTTGCATGACTTGTGAAGAAATTACCAACACCATTCCAGAACGAAACAAACTGTATGCGAGTCTTGCCACGCTGATCTCCGAAAGGGCGGAGAAAGAAGTAGCATATTACAGGAGCGGACTCTTTTTCTCTGTGAAACCTTTAACAAAAAAAGGTGGGAATAAATATCTATGCAAGTGAACAAATTAACAACATAATTCAAGTACTACACAAACTGTCTGTGGGTCTTGCCATGCTGATCTCCGAAAGAGCGGAGAAAAAAAGAAGCATTAATACAGGAGCACATTTTGCACATGATAAACCACACTATTTTACCAGATATGTGACACTTTTAGCAGAACTAGTATTACACTATCATTTTTTTTGAAAACTTGGGTCTATAGCGGAAAGAAATATTGCTTTATTTCAAGATCATATAATTGGTTCTAATTCTTGATAAAATAGATCCAGTTTGGTCGTAAATATTACAAAATTTAAGATATTTAGCGATAGCCTGAAACGGATTACAATTTTCACTGTAATCAGAACTAGTAAATTACAATTACATTTTAGAAAACTATCCATAAAGAAATTATTTTGATTTCAATTATAAAAATGAATCCTCATTCTTGACAAAATACAATTATATTTTGGAAAACTTGGGCCTTTTCCACAAAGAAATAACTTTGATTTCAATTATAAAAATTGATTCTCATTCTTGACAAAATAGATTCAAATTGGTCACATGTAACAAGTTAACCCACTGCCTACGGTAACCTGGTGGGCCCTGTATGAACTCTATGGGGATTGCAATATCTAGTTGGGAACAGGTTAAGTAACCTACCGCCAAAATACCCCATGGTCTCCCTATACTGTAGGACCTCCAGCGCGGGTGATTCTCCATCCGGATTTTCATCGCTGTCGTCGTCGTCGTCCTCCTCCATCGGGCTCCCGTAGACGACCTCCTCACCGTACTTGCCGAAGTGGTTGAAGAACTCGTTCACGACGTTCCAAGCTTTCCTGCCTCGTTTTTGCCACCAGTCGGGGTTGGTGATTTTGTCCTGCCACGACTCCATTTTTGTCACTAACCTGGAGAAGACAAAAAGATACTATTAAACAATACATACCTTCAAAGAAACAAATGTACAAAATAACAATTTATTTATTTTAATTTATTGTTAACGTTTTATACAATTTATTTATTTATTTATTTATTTATTGTTAACGTTTTATTTCAACAGGGTTGCCCTTTCAGTTTAAACAACTGGTCTACCAAGGGGCCCTGCATACAATTAGAAACAATAAAATGTACAATTTTGAATACAAACAAATTATACAATGAAAATCAATACAAATTAAATACAAATACAGAATTAAAACAATAAAGAAACCAAAGATAACTAACAACTATTTTCATCAATTGAGGTAACAGTATGGCAAATGTCTGTATGAGTGGGCTCACTGACTGGAAAATAAAGAAACCTAATTGAAGAAGATATATTATGGAGGATTTTTTTGCCACATTCTTGCCACTTGTAAAGATTGGTAAACTTTCCCTGCCAAGCAAAGACATTTAAATGTTATTCTATCTAAAATAAATGGAGAAGATATATGGAGGATTTTTTTCCCCGTTCTTGCCACTTGTAAGAGATGACCAAACTGTCTCTGCCAAGCAGAGAAATACACACGTTGTTCTAACTAAAATAAATAAGTACAATATTTATTTAAGTTAATATGCACACAAATGTGATTTGACTTACTGCTGGAGATCTACACTTCGCTGGGTGCTGGTGGTCGGTTTCCACTGTGTCAAGAAGTACTGGGCCGGAACAATGAGGAGCAGCAGCGAAAGCTGCAGGAACATTCCCCTGTTAACTGCAGGCATGATGATGTCATCAGTCTCATGGAGGCAAATGAATGTGATTGGTCCAAAGTTTCCAAACGCTTTGTTAGATTCTACACAAAAATCATGAAAGAAAGTGTGTAAAATATGATAATCATCATACTTTCAAGACAGGCAAAACAAGATCCACAGGAATTGACCCAGAGACTAAACAGGGCTCGACACTCGCACTGGCCCGCTGGCCCGGGGCCAGTGAAATTGCACTTGGGGCCAGCAAAAATGTATAAAAGTCATATTTTGGTGGCCCGATAGGGCAAGCAGATTTTCAACCCGACATTGACAAAGTGAGAAATCTTGTTTTCATTTATGTCATATGCTTCATCTATAATAACAGGTTTGATTAGGAAAGAGTGATATTTTGAATAATGAAAAGTTTACTCATAAAATAAAATTTTCGGGCCAGTAAATTTCCTTTCGGGCCACCAGAAAAGGGGAAGAAATTATTTCACTGGCCCGACTGGGCCACTGACAAAAAAGGTGAGTGTGGAGCCCTGGACTAAATATCCTGTAAATCTTTCTCACTCCATGATCGCCATTTTGTTATTCATAGCGTACATGTACGCGTGCGCGCGAGTGCTGAACCGTACCCGGTACCCCTGTGTTATCGATGCAAGCGCACAGGTCAAATACGTGCCGTATTTGACCCGTCATATATATCGTCCGGCTAGTTTCTGGCCGGTTTGCTCCGTCACAGTACGAACACCTTAGACTTCCATCTCGTGATGGAGGGGATAGTATGACGTCATAATATTAAAGGACCCCTCCAGAACGAGATGAATTTTTCTGTCTACCCAGAGACCCGAGATTGCTAAATCAGTGACCACCAAGCTAGAAGCTAGAATTGTAATTATTTGTTGCAGTGGTAGTTTTCTTTCCTGTTTAAAACAATCATTAATATATTGTATATATATATATTGTACTTTCTGTTAAATATGTTACATTAAAAAAAAAAGTTTTATGCAACATTTGTCAAATTATTTGTTGTTTTATTATTGTTTATTATGTACAGCAGTCCGCAGATGGTATGCATCTGCTCACTATTGCAGATCATCAGCACAAACGAGGAGATCCTTATAATTTCATCTGCAAAAGTGAGGATTGTTACTGTTGAGTGTTGTTAGTGCCTATATGCTTTTCTTTAAAGGGATAGTACAGATTTGGTCAAACTGAATGTTAGTAACCAAAACATGCACCATCATTACAAAGTATGAGTTATAATTCTACAATGCCCAAAAGGTAGTAAAACTTAAAGGTAGGAAAAAAGCCAAGTTAAAATGCTGAACTTTATCCTTAATAAAAAAACAGCCGTTAAAACACAAGAGGGCGCTCTTTACAAAAATATTAGTTTCAACCATTCTTTATAACAAAATTGTGAAAATAATGATTCAATAGAGAGATCATTAACATTAATAACAACTACTAAATATTTATAAACCTCTTTAGTATAATTTAGAAAAAGTCTAGGCATTAAAGCCATTATATAGATTTGTTCTTAAATTGGTGAATAATGCAGACGATTCCATTGTGACTCGCGTCTCAAATCTGACTTTTTAAAGTTTACCAGCATTAAACTGGCTTTCTAATTTTAACTTTTAGTACTTTTTAAAATTAAGATATTGGGTATGCATGGGCAGGTGAGAAAAAAAATGTGACTCGCGTGACATGATACAACACAAGGTTCTTGACATCACTCTGTTCGAATTATTTTTCGTATAAATCTAAAGAAGAGATTTGGTTACTGACCGGTGAAATACAAACTTCACACCCTATCCCATTCTTAGTATAAAGTACAATGCCCCAAGTCTTCCTGATTTTGAGTAAAAGCCTACACAAAACGTGACTCGCGTGACACACTGTGTGACTCGCGTAACAGAGTATCTCACAGCATAGAGGAATAAATCTACAACTTGACATTTAAGCTAGAAATCAGTAAACTACATGGGAAAAAATGCTTTGTATGGAATTAAATTGTGAATAACAGTTTTCTTAATTCTATCCTGAGTTGAGATTCCCTTGGATAATTTTGTTGGGGGATGGGGGAGGGGTTCACATTGTTTGATTGTTTGATTGTTTGATTGTTTGATTGTTTGATCGTGATGGGGGCGGCGTTTTCCATAGAAGCCATAGCTGTGTAGCCCAGTGGAAGCTATTGCCAGGGATGTAAGTGGAGCTTTAAAAAAAATCCAGAAACTGGGGGTCCAGGAGGCGGTAGCCCCCTGGCGGGGTTGCAGGGGCAGCGCCCTTGCCCCATAGCAGCGCCCCTGCAGGAAAATTTTGCAAATTTGCCTTTGAACTTTGCAGTTTTTAGTAACATGATGGATAGGTTTTGATTGTAATTTGTAATTACGGACACGTTTGTCGATCAAAAAAACAAACAAAAAACAGAATTTTATAAAAAATCTGGATTTACGTCAAAATCCGGAAAACTTACATCCCTGTATTGCATACAATTGTTTGCTTCTAGAGACAAGAAATATGTAAATGTGGCTTTGTTTAAACCAAAGTATTTGTGTGCATCTCTTGGGGCTACACCCTCCAAGCATACCTGAAGTCTGGAGGCTGCGTGCATCTCTTGGAGCTACGCTCTCCGAGCATACCCGAAGCCTGGAGTCTGCGTGCATCTCTTGGGGCTACCCCCTCCGAGCATACCCGAAGCCTGGAGTCTGCGTGCATCTCTTGGGGCTACCCCCTCCGAGCATACCCGAAGCCTGGGGGCTGCGTACATCTCTTGGGGCTACCCCCTCCGAGCATACCCGAAGCCTGGGGGCTGCGTGCATCTCATGGGCGTCGATCAACGGGGTAGGGGGGGGGGGATAGGGGATATATCCCCCCAAACATATTTAAGGTGCAGGGGATGGCCTGTATTATAACCCACCCCCACCCCCAATATTTGGTGTTCAGAAATATAAAATAACATTAAAATGAAGGGACATTGCCCCCTCTCATTCATTATGTGAAAGTTGATACAATAGTCTTCTTTATACACCACATCTTGAAAGTGCTAAACTGCCCAAATCAAACATCTTCTAGGGGCTGAGCGCCCTGGAACGCTATTAAGGCCATCTGACCCACATCTACAATGTAAATGGTTCTGGTAGAACCATTTACCTTACATATTTGTTAATTTTGGTAGAACCTATTTTTGAACCACAACTTTTTTACAAATAAAAATAAAATTACAGACCATCTAAAGTCATTAATTTTATGAATAGGTGGTGACATATTTGATGAATTTTTCATCAAAATTTGTATCTCAAAATGTCATGTCATACTCACAAAATGTGGACTTTTAGTTCCATTTTTTTTCTTGCTCCTCTGTCTTCTGCCGTAAACCTGCGTGAAGCACGCCCGCAATCATCGAAACATCGACTTTTATCGCTGAAAAACAAGCGGACTCCGCACTTGTGCGCGCACGCAATTTCCCGATCATTCGCATGGCGTATCCGAATTCGGATACTATCGGCGATCGCTGTATCCGAATTCGTATACGGTACATTTTCGCTGTGCATGCAGCCTCCGCGCCCGCCCGCGAGAAATAAGCAAAATCGACTCTGACCAGAAAAATACTGAGCCACCATTACAACACAGCAAGCATGCCAGTTACGTCGACGTAACTTCAAAATTGTGCTAATTTTTGCCCTTTTGCAAAAATTTTGGAGTTTTAAAGGGGTATCTGGAGTAAAATGGCGAGTATATTCATTATACATAAGTCTGAGCGTGACAAGCTCAATCACAATACTTACTTAAGTAGCGAGAATTTTTACTAAGTTGAGTGCATGTGAACGTTACGTTCATACCACGTAAGTGAATGACAATGGCTGTATGTGTGATCTGACCCAGTTTCCTGTACATACTTATTCAGGATTTCTCGCTATGCCCAGTAAAATTGAGCTAACTTATCATAACTTACTATTTAATAGTTAACTATTTTACGCATTTGGGTCATTCCACCACACATACACTCATCGCCATTCACTTACGTGTTCGAACGTGCTGTTGACATGCACCACATCTTACACAAAATCATGCTACTTCAGTAAGCAGCATCATCACCATTATCGATCACAATCAGGCGCTAATATATTTGTTTTATGCATTAACTCACCATTTCACTCCAGATGGAACTTTCAAAATGAAAATTCTTGTCCAAAATGTGTAAATTTAGCACATTTCGCGTTAACGTCGACGTGAATGCCCGTTTCTAGCATGCTGACTGTGTTGTAATGGCGACTCGGTTTTTTTCTGGTTCGTGTCCGAGTGCGCTCTCTACGCTGCAATTACGTACATGCGACACAATGCATTGCATAGCGATGTTTAGTTACGTGACGCTGCTACTGTGCACTCTCTTCGAGTGTCGACCATTCGAGATCGGATGTTGATCTTCCATCAAGACGTTGACTACTAACGCCGTAATTATGTGAACCAATGTCATCACGCTCTGCTACCAACATACATTCATGTGACTAAATGATTACGCCTTGTAAAAGACTAGTTGAACGAACTTTCATGTTTACATGTTATATCGATATCTGCTACCTTCCCGTATGTTATGCCATAGCCAGCCATAGCTGGCGCGTGTACAGTCGGCCTTTTCCTGCCAATTCCCGAAGGAAGGCGGTAAGCCTGGGGCCCGGAAGAAAAAAACCCGGCCCGGACCGGCCCGGAAGTTGCTTCAGATTTTTTACCGGGTCCCGGACCGGCCCGGAACCCGGTAAAAACTCATCAGAATAAACGCTGTTTACATCATCTCTCTGAAGTACAGTTTGGGCTTACAATAGGCTGTACTGGCATCGTTGAAATGGCTTTGATTTGAAGCTATTGACGCTTCTATTTTGTGATGAATCGGCATGTTTACGATGTTATTTTTTACTAGTTTGACAACGTGAAAAATTCAACTCGCGCTCATGACGGAAATTTCAGAATTACGACGAGTTTTTGATGCATGCCACGTTTTCGCTTCATTTTGAGGACGCAATCGTTGAAATCACGGCACTTATTTCGACCTATTTATCGTCTGTTTGAAGTATTAAATTTCAGAATTACGACGAGTTTTTGATTGACTTATATTCGTAACGTTTTCGCTTCATTTTGAGGACGCAATCGTTGAAATCACGGCACTTATTTCGACTTATCTATCGTCCGTTTGAATTATTAAATTACAGAATTACGACGAGTTTTTTATTGACTAATATTCGTAACGTTTTCGCTCAATTGTTTAGGATGCAATCAGTAAAATCACAGCACTTCATTCGACTGAGTTATCGTCCGTTTGAATCATTGAATTAAAAATTAAAAATGCATCATGCATGCCACGTTTTCGCTTCATTTTGAGGACGCAATCGTTGAAATCACGGCACTTATTTCGACTTATTTATCGTCTGTTTGAAGTATTAAATTTCAGAATTACGACGAGTTTTTGATTGACTTATATTCGTAACGTTTTCGCTTCATTTTGAGGACGCAATCGTTGAAATCACGGCACTTATTTCGACTTATTTATCGTCCGTTTGAATTATTAAATTTCAGAATTACAACAAGTTTTTGATTGACTTATATTCGTAACGTTTTCGCTTCATTTTGAGGACGCAATCGTTGAAATCACGGCACTTATTTCGACCTATATCGTCAGTTTGAATTATCAAATTTCAGAATTACGACGAGTTTTTGATTGACTTATATTCGTAACGTTTTCGCTTCATTTTGAGGACGCAATCGTTGAAATCACGGCACTTATTTCGACTTATTTATCTTCTGTTTGAATTATTAAATTTCAGAATTACGACGAGTTTTTGATTGACTTATATTCGTAATGTTTTCGCTTCATTTTGAGGACGCAATCGTTGAAATCACGGCACTTATTTCGACTTATTTATTGTCTGTTTTAATTATTAAATTTCAGAATTACGACGAGTTTTTGATTGACTTATATTCGTAACGTTTTCGCTCAATTGTTTAGGATGCAATCAGTAAAATCACAGCACTTCCTTCGACTGAGTTATCGTCCGTTTGAATCATTGAATTAAAAATTAAAAATGCATCATGCATGCCACGTTTTCGCTTCATTTTGAGGACGCAATCGTTGAAATCACGGCACTTATTTCGACCTATTTATCGTCTGTTTGAAGTATTAAATTTCAGAATTACGACGAGTTTTTGATTGACTTATATTCGTAACGTTTTCGCTTCATTTTGAGGACGCAATCGTTGAAATCACGGCACTTATTTCGACTTATCTATCGTCCGTTTGAATTATTAAATTACAGAATTACGACGAGTTTTTGATTGACTAATATTCGTAACGTTTTCGCTCAATTGTTTAGGATGCAATCAGTAAAATCACAGCACTTCCTTCGACTGAGTTATCGTCCGTTAATTTGAATCATTGAATTAAAAATTAAAAATGCATCATGCATGCCACGTTTTCGCTTCATTTTGAGGACGCAATCGTTGAAATCACGGCACTTATTTCGACTTATTTATCGTTTGTTTGAAGTATTAAATTTCAGAATTACGACGAGTTTTTGATTGACTTATATTCGTAACGTTTTCGCTTCATTTTGAGGACGCAATCGTTGAAATCACGGCACTTATTTCGACTTATTTATCGTCCGTTTGAATTATTAAATTTCAGAATTACAACGAGTTTTTGATTGACTTATATTCGTAACGTTTTCGCTTCATTTTGAGGACGCAATCGTTGAAATCACGGCACTTATTTCGACCTATATCGTCAGTTTGAATTATTAAATTTCAGAATTACGACGAGTTTTTGATTGACTTATATTCGTAACGTTTTCGCTTCATTTTGAGGACGCAATCGTTGAAATCACGGCACTTATTTCGACTTATTTATCTTCTGTTTGAATTATTGAATTAAAAATTTAAAATGCATCATGCATGCCACGTTTTCGCTTCATTTTGAGGACGCAATCGTTGAAATCACGGCACTTATTTCGACTTATTTATCGTCTGTTTGAAGTATTAAATTTCAGAATTACGACGAGTTTTTGATTGACTAATATTCGTAACGTTTTCGCTTCATTTTGAGGACGCAATCGTTGAAATCACGGCACTTATTTCGACCTATATCGTCAGTTTGAATTATTAAATTTCAGAATTACGACGAGTTTTTGATTGACTTATATTCGTAACGTTTTCGCTTCATTTTGAGGACGCAATCGTTGAAATCACGGCACTTATTTCGACTTATTTATCTTCTGTTTGAATTATTAAATTTCAGAATTATGACGAGTTTTTGATTCTTATGTAATGTTTTCGCTTCATTTTGAGGACGCAATCGTTGAAATCACGGCACTTATTTCGACCTATTTATCGTCTGTTTGAAGTATTAAATTTCAGAATTACGACGAGTTTTTGATTGACTTATATTCGTAACGTTTTCGCTTCATTTTGAGGACGCAATCGTTGAAATCACGGCACTTATTTCGACTTATCTATCGTCCGTTTGAATTATTAAATTACAGAATTACGACGAGTTTTTTATTGACTAATATTCGTAACGTTTTCGCTCAATTGTTTAGGATGCAATCAGTAAAATCACAGCACTTCATTCGACTGAGTTATCGTCCGTTTGAATCATTGAATTAAAAATTTAAAATGCATCATGCATGCCACGTTTTCGCTTCATTTTGAGGACGCAATCGTTGAAATCACGGCACTTATTTCGACTTATTTATCGTCTGTTTGAAGTATTAAATTTCAGAATTACGACGAGTTTTTGATTGACTTATATTCGTAACGTTTTCGCTTCATTTTGAGGACGCAATCGTTGAAATCACGGCACTTATTTCGACTTATTTATCGTCCGTTTGAATTATTAAATTTCAGAATTACAACAAGTTTTTGATTGACTTATATTCGTAACGTTTTCGCTTCATTTTGAGGACGCAATCGTTGAAATCACGGCACTTATTTCGACCTATATCGTCAGTTTGAATTATCAAATTTCAGAATTACGACGAGTTTTTGATTGACTTATATTCGTAACGTTTTCGCTTCATTTTGAGGACGCAATCGTTGAAATCACGGCACTTATTTCGACTTATTTATCTTCTGTTTGAATTATTAAATTTCAGAATTACGACGAGTTTTTGATTGACTTATATTCGTAATGTTTTCGCTTCATTTTGAGGACGCAATCGTTGAAATCACGGCACTTATTTCGACTTATTTATTGTCTGTTTTAATTATTAAATTTCAGAATTACGACGAGTTTTTGATTGACTTATATTCGTAACGTTTTCGCTCAATTGTTTAGGATGCAATCAGTAAAATCACAGCACTTCCTTCGACTGAGTTATCGTCCGTTTGAATCATTGAATTAAAAATTAAAAATGCATCATGCATGCCACGTTTTCGCTTCATTTTGAGGACGCAATCGTTGAAATCACGGCACTTATTTCGACCTATTTATCGTCTGTTTGAAGTATTAAATTTCAGAATTACGACGAGTTTTTGATTGACTTATATTCGTAACGTTTTCGCTTCATTTTGAGGACGCAATCGTTGAAATCACGGCACTTATTTCGACTTATCTATCGTCCGTTTGAATTATTAAATTACAGAATTACGACGAGTTTTTGATTGACTAATATTCGTAACGTTTTCGCTCAATTGTTTAGGATGCAATCAGTAAAATCACAGCACTTCCTTCGACTGAGTTATCGTCCGTTAATTTGAATCATTGAATTAAAAATTAAAAATGCATCATGCATGCCACGTTTTCGCTTCATTTTGAGGACGCAATCGTTGAAATCACGGCACTTATTTCGACTTATTTATCGTTTGTTTGAAGTATTAAATTTCAGAATTACGACGAGTTTTTGATTGACTTATATTCGTAACGTTTTCGCTTCATTTTGAGGACGCAATCGTTGAAATCACGGCACTTATTTCGACTTATTTATCGTCCGTTTGAATTATTAAATTTCAGAATTACAACGAGTTTTTGATTGACTTATATTCGTAACGTTTTCGCTTCATTTTGAGGACGCAATCGTTGAAATCACGGCACTTATTTCGACCTACAGTATATCGTCAGTTTGAATTATTAAATTTCAGAATTACGACGAGTTTTTGATTGACTTATATTCGTAACGTTTTCGCTTCATTTTGAGGACGCAATCGTTGAAATCACGGCACTTATTTCGACTTATTTATCTTCTGTTTGAATTATTGAATTAAAAATTTAAAATGCATCATGCATGCCACGTTTTCGCTTCATTTTGAGGACGCAATCGTTGAAATCACGGCACTTATTTCGACTTATTTATCGTCTGTTTGAAGTATTAAATTTCAGAATTACGACGAGTTTTTGATTGACTAATATTCGTAACGTTTTCGCTTCATTTTGAGGACGCAATCGTTGAAATCACGGCACTTATTTCGACCTATATCGTCAGTTTGAATTATTAAATTTCAGAATTACGACGAGTTTTTGATTGACTTATATTCGTAACGTTTTCGCTTCATTTTGAGGACGCAATCGTTGAAATCACGGCACTTATTTCGACTTATTTATCTTCTGTTTGAATTATTAAATTTCAGAATTATGACGAGTTTTTGATTCTTATGTAATGTTTTCGCTTCATTTTGAGGACGCAATCGTTGAAATCACGGCACTTATTTCGACTTATTTATTGTCTGTTTTAATTATTAAATTTCAGAATTACGACGAGTTTTTGATCGACTTATATTCGTAACGTTTTCGCTTCATTTTGAGGACGCAATCGCTGAAATCACGGCACTTCCTTCGACTGAGTTATCGTCCGTTTGAATCATATTGAATAAAAAATTAAAAATGCATGCCACGTACAATGTTGTATTTCATACTTATTAATCTTTATTTTGTTTGTTTGCAAATTATATGTTTGCTATAATCAATCCTATTATGGAACGATGATGGATATGCAAGTTGAATTTTTGAATAAAGATTCTGATTCTGGTGATATGATTTGGTCAGGGGTGTCGATCCTGGGGGGGCAGGGGGGGCGAAATATTGGGGGGGGCGAACATATCATTTCGCCCCCCCAATAATTCCGAAAATGAGGAAGAAAAAAATCAAGTGATATAATGCCAAAGAGGGGAAAGACACATATATCAATAATTAATCTTCAAAATAGCCTTTTTTTTAGTTTGAAAAGGACTGTAAATCTCTTTTTTGCCGCGCGCTTCGCGCGCATACAGTTTCTCATATTGCAAGTTTCATTTAGGTTGCGGGAACTCACCTTTTGAAATGCGTTGGGCAGCGTAATTTCTCAAACGCACACCTCAAACAAAGTTTATTAAACCCTCATCTATAGATAGCACACCGTCACAGAATATAAAATAATCTCGGTACATATGCGCTGAACGCAAATCAAATTGGAATATCATGTCCCCCACATTTGTCATTATGTATGTTTGGTTCCAAACCTATATACTTCATATTACGTGAAATGTCTCAGGTGTGCACCAAATCGCACAATTTCACGCCCAAAAATACAAAAGCTCCCTACTGTGGGAGTCGGACACCCCCTCCCACACCCTCCCCCACTCGGTCGCTTCGCTTCCTCGCAATGTCTCCCCTACACTTTTGAGAAATTGTTGACGCCCTTGCTTAGTTTCATGGGAGCCCAATGCCCTCGTATATCGATGGCTCTATAGTATACATGATCACGTGGATCCATCTCATGCAAGGCTCAGTCTTTTTCTCGCTATGCCCTTTAAAAATACGTTATGAGTAGGTTCACTATTTTATACAATTTTAACACCCATGCTAGGAGCAAATGTCTGAAATCTAAAAGCTTCCGGGGGCTCCGCCCCCTGGACCCCCATTATTGTCCCCAAATGTGGGTGCCCCCCAAAGTCAGGTCTTCGAGCCATCAAGACACTTTCAATGAGCGCATAATAAAACTTCAGGGCATGCCAATGTGGGGCTTTTAGCTCTCTCAGTGGTCACTCTTGAAATTTTTTCAAATTTCGCCCCCCCAATCTCAAAAACGGATCGACACCCCTGGATTTGGTGGAAGAAAAGTAAAGACGATTGTGGCCAAGAACTAAATGTATGTCGTGTGCGTAGAGTGATGATTATTATTGAATAAATCGATGGCATTCCTCAGGCTACTGTGTGTGCGCGTGTGCATGTGTGAATCGGGGCATTTGCTTCGAAGCGTGTTTGTTTTTTTCTTCCCGCCGACTAGTTATGCGGACTTTAGGGAAAGCCGGTTAAGCCGCCATGTGCGAGTACCCCGTTTTAATACGAGGTGCGAGTCGCGATGTTTGCGACTATGAGAATAATGGAATAATGCTTCAAAGTTCAAGTTGATTGTAATGTGTTTCGAACTTTATATAGCATGAAAGGTGATTTATGGACATATTGAAACGAAAATGCAATCACGATTCCTTTTTTAAAAGAAAAAATCGCCCTATAGCATTGCCGTATAATTTGTAAAGTATACTATTTTTAGTTTGCCCAAGTGACTTGGACTTGAATTCCTCTTTATATAAAGAGTTGAACATTAATATTTGTGATGAACGTTACGGGTTAAACATGAAGCGAACACCTTACGAATATTAGTTAATCAAATCTAATAATTCAAACAGACGTTTAGACATGAGTCGCTACAAGAAAATGGTGCTTAAAATATCTGAAACATCAACATTATCAAATATGATAATTTCATGTGATAAGTTACTGAGGTCCGAAGAAATACGTTTTCGCGTATTTTGAGAACGCAATCGGTATAATTTTGGCATTTATTTCGACCCATTTATCGTCTGTCGGACTTATTAAATAAGCATACTTACGATGATAATTTTTTATTGACTAATATTCGTAATGTTTTCACTTCATTTTGATAACGTAAACGGTAAAATCACGGCATTTATGTCGACTCATGTATCGTTTTCATCATCGCAAAATAAGAGCAGGCAATATCAAAATGATTGCCTATAAATCGATGTCAAACTAATCTGGAATATCGTTATCATCTTCTTGAAATTAGCGAACAAAGTTACGATAATGCGCTTCGAGAATATGACGCAAAATAAATATGAAACATCGTTTTCATCATCGCAAAAAGAAGAGCAGCCAATATCAAAATGATTGCCGATAAAGCGATGTCAAACTAATCTGGAATATCGTTATCATCTTCTTGTAATTAGTGAACAAAGTTACGATGATGCGCTTCGAGATTATGATGCAAAATAAATCTGAAACATTGATTTCATCATTGCAAAATAAGAGCAGGCAATATCAAAATGATTGCCGATAAAGCGATGTCAAACTAATCTAGAATATCGTTATCATCTTCTTGTAATTAGCAAACAAAGTTACGATGATGCGCTTCAAGATTATGACACAAAATAAATCTGAAACATCGATTTCATCATCGCAAAATAAGAGCAGGCAATATCAAAATGATTGCCGATACAGCGATGTCAAACTAATCTAGAAAATCGTTATCATCTTCGTGAAATTAGCGAACAAAGTTACGATAATGCGCTTCGAGAATATGACGCAAAATAAATCTGAAACTTCGTTTTCATCATCGCAAAACAAGAGTAGGCAATATCAAAATGATTGCCGATAAAGCGATGTCAAACTAATCTGGAATATCGTTATCATCTTCTTGAAATTAGCGAACAAAGTTACGATAATGCGCTTCGAGAATATGACGCAAAATAAATCTGAAACTTCGTTTTCATCATCGCAAAATAAGAGCAGGCAATATCAAAATGATTGCCGATACAGCGATGTCAAACTAATCTAGAAAATCGTTATCATCTTCGTGAAATTAGCGAACAAAGTTACGATAATGCGCTTCGAGAATATGACGCAAAATAAATCTGAAACTTCGTTTTCATCTTCTTGAAATAAGCGAACAAAGTTACGATAATGCGCTTCGAGAATATGACGCAAAACAAATATGAAACATCGTTTTCATCATCGCAAAATAAGAGCAGGCAATATCAAAATGATTGCTGATAAAACGATGTCAAACTTATCTGGAACATCGTTATCATCTTCTCAAAATTAGCAAACAAAGTTACGATATGGTATGCTGAAAAAACTTTGATATGCCCAAGAGAAAATGATACCCCAAAAAGCCCCCAAATATCTGAAACGGAACTTCATCGAATTGTCGACAAATCCCGATTTAAAAATCAACTTATTTAGCAGATATCGGAAATGTTTTGACGTTGTTTTGGTCCCGTTTTCCACTTACAAAAACTGCGAAAGAAACTGGAATAAGTGTGTCATTCAAACGGGAATATAACTTTTCCAAAACACATGTTTTTTACCGGGTTTTTTCCCCGGGTTTTGGCAATCGTCTCTCCAACCCGGAACCCGGCCCGGCCGGGAAGCCAAACCCGGCGGGTTTGGCCCGGCAATCCGGGCCGGGCCCCAGGCTTAGAAGGCGGACTCACAAAAAATTTCCCGCTGAAAATGCAGATTTGGTGAGCATAGCAGAACGTATTTTTATTAAAATTTGTATAATAAAAAATGACAAAATGATGGACTATCCATTTATATATAGCTGGAGCGCAAAAGAAGTGAGAAAGAGAAGGTATGTGACACACAACACTACATTGTAATGCTGCGCTATACGGGAACAATGTGGGACAGTACAACAAAAGTTTGTCAAAATTTCACACAAAATTCTTATCTTAAATTCAACAAAATCAATCATGACTGGCCCTAAAAATGATACAAGTGTTATATGAACTTACCAAAATGGTCCAAATTATTCTTCAAATGTCGAAAAAAATGGAAAATCTGCAGTTTTGGAAAATAAAAAGACTGAGAAAATCTCAGTCGTGATCCCTCTCGAAAGTGTTGCTGCTATCTGGATGACTGTCATGTATTTCCCGCAAGCTTCCCACACCACACGTGTTACCGTATCCGAATTCTGACACGGCGTATCCGAATGCTTGCAGATCGCGAGTTGGCTTGTTTTGGACAATAATAAGCGGCCTCCGCATGTTGCGGGCGGGCTTTCTTTGTTTACGATAGGACATCGAGCAGGAAGAGAAAGAAATGGAACTTATATGACGATTTTTGTAAGTATGACTTATCATTTTGAAAATGAAATTTTGTACAATAAATCATAAAATCAGCTTCAATCTAGGTATGCAATTTTTTACTTTAGATATGCTGTTCTTTTCTCTCTGTTTGTAGTTCAAATTGTGTCCCGTAGATTTTTACCACTGTGAGCAGTAAATGGTCCTATCAGGACCATTTACAATACATTGTAGATGTGGTATGTGAGAGAGAAAAATCGGAAAGGTAGCTTCGACCACGATAAGCACTAGTGTAAGGTAAATGGTTACTGTATGTATATACAGAACCATCTTACAGTGTAGATGTGCATTCCACCAGGTTGGGACACGAATGTGTGACATGATCATGTATCATCAAAAGTACTGGTCAGTGCTTTTGATTCAGTTATTTTTTGTAACATTCACCTTTGCTTTGGGCATGCAAGTAATTGACAAAGTTTGAATTCATTCAAATGTATCTTAAGAAAAATATGATAGAAAATGTATCACTCTGGCGTAACATTGACACGGTGTCAATGTTACGTCAGCATTTCACTTATTTGCATTTTGTTGACACTTGCATTGAGAATTATTCAAAATCATTACAAGGCATGCATTGTACCAAAACAAAGTTTAATTATGATAGTCAGTGGCTTCATAAAGCAGTAATCACAGAATGTGTAGATTTGACACTGTGTCAATGTTACGTCAGCACTTTTTAAAGAGACTCTCACATTCTCTGTTCTTTCTGCTACATGTAGATCAGGACATTTACTACCAGTACCATAACAAAGGTTTTTCTTGTTGCATAAAACTCAAAGTTGCGTTTGATTTTGCGTTTGATCGAACGCAAAATCAAACGCAACCTTGCGTTTGATCGCAATTGACCGTTGCATAAACATCCGGATCAAACGCAACATTGCGTCTGATCCATAACATAATTTGACTTGAGTTTGATATCAGACGCAAAGTTGCGTTACTTTGATTTTGAATGATATCAGACGCAAAGTTGCGTTTGATATCAAACGCAAAGTTGCGTTTGATTTCAAGCTCAAGTCTTTATCATAATTATGCAACGGAGTAGCGTTTAAACGCAAAGTTGCGTTTGATTTTTGGTGACTTGCGTCAAAAATCAATCGCAACTTTGCGTTTTGAGTGTTATGCAACGCCCCGCAGGGCGGCAGGGCGGCAGGGCGGCAGGGCGGCAGGGCGGCAGGGCGGCAGGGCGGCAGGGCGGCAGGGCGGCAGGGCGGCAGGGCGGCAGGGCGGCAGGGCCAGGCGGCGGCAGCGGATCTGCTAGTGCTACACTGAAAATTACAAACATGATATCACATTAGTGGGACTGAACACAATCACTCACCCTGATTAATTTCCACACAATCAACTGGCTTTTAATCTACGATACTTTATTTTTCATCACTTGATATCAAGTTATACAGTAAGTTATACTCACCTTTACGGATATTTGTTATCACTATAAATGCCAACTCCTCTTTCACCTTCTCAACATGATAATCTTAATCCTGAAAACGGATCAATCAAATTTTGCCACGATCGCTTATAACAACATCCTCGTATAAAATTGTTTTTATTGAAATGAAAATAAATAACTAAGAATATGAACTGGCTTAGAACTTGAAATTACTAATATATATCATACATAAATTTGTTTTTATGTGTTTCAAAGTCAGCAAATATGATATGAAAATAATGATTATAGTACTCATTTTACAATTTCATGTGCAAGAAAAGAGGATGGTACAACTTCCGGGTTACAAATGAAATGAAAGTAGGCTGTGCTGGAAAATTGGCAATTCCCCATGCATGCATTGATATTGCGAAATGCATGCAATTCATGCATACGCATTTGCATTGGACATGGCTGATTCATAATCTTGACTTTGAGTTTTAGTGTGTCATTGACATTGATTATTATTGAAGAACTTGGCAGAACTGACTTGATGTTTAGTGATACTTGTTTGAATCTTCTGCATTTTTAGTAAGTGGTAATACAGTGGTATGCATTCCTATGACTATGTAGATGATGATTTTAAAGTCAATTAAATTTAAAGTTTCAAATTCCATTCCATTTATTTATACAATTTTATTGGGATTGAAGTTAGTTTTTCAAGACAATGAGTCTTGGGTCTTAAAACGAACTTGCAAAGTACTAGATGTGAGTCAAATTGCCGGTGTAAGTAATGTCTGATGTGTGACTTATGAATATGATTGTTATGATTTGTGTACGTATGCCATTTAATTTTGTTTGTCAAAGATGAAAATCTAAACTAAAGACAAAGTGAAAGTGAAACAACAAACGTTTGATTTTGATGATTGACATTTGAAAATGAGAGATTGATTTGGAATTGACCCTGACTTGCATTCTTGCATACGAGTCTGGGTGTTCATGCATGTAATTAACTATTACAAATCTGTTGATTTTCGTCTCCAGTTTGATTTTCCTCCCTTTACGATTTTCCTCCCTTCACACCTCTATTCTCTAATCTATTTCAGCTCAAGTTTCTAGTCGGGTGATGTGACATTTGACAAGGTCTCAATGCGAGTAAAGGAGGGTGCGACAGGTACTTCGGAAATGGGCAAGAAGCGGAAAACAAAGCAAACGGACTACCACAACACGTCCGATGAAGAGACGACGAAAGGTATATAAAACTATATAACATGTTCACTCAGACCTACAAATTGGTCGCCATTTTCTATCGAGACGTGCCCATGTCCATGGCATGACAAGAAGAACGGATGCTCCATGCAATTGCATAGTGTGTTTCCGGTTTGTTTTTGTCATGATGATTGCTGTGGGCATGTCTTGGTAGAGAATGACAATCCTTTTTTTCTTAGACGGTTGTTCCACTGTGCTGGCGGCAATCTCTCATAAAAAATGTTGGTGCTTTAAGATGCAATTGCATTGACTGATTGAGCATACATTCTTTTTGTCATGCCCTGGGCACGTCTTGAAATAGAATGTCCGCCTGGCTCCACCGACCATAAGAAGTCAGACTTATCAAATAAAAGCCCATATTTTAGAGTTTGTTATGTCGGACTAGTTCACTTAAAGTTATTGCAGAACTTTTTTTTTTAAAGAATAAAGGGAAAGGAGACCGTAGATTTTTTGCAGAATAAAAAAAAACAGAATTAGAGGAGTGAATGTAAAAAATTAGATCAGAAAATGGTCTGAAAATAAGAAAGTTATGACTGTTCTAAGTCAGAAAGGGATGCAATGATAGAAATTGCAATTTCTTTTAAAAATTTTAACATCTATCATATGACTTTTTGTCATATCTTTTTTACATTAAACAAGGCTCGACACTTGCACTTGCCCGGGGCCAGTGACATTGCACTGTGGGCCAGCTGTATAAAATGTATAAAAGTCGTATTTTGGTGGCCCGATCGGGCAAGCAGATATTTTAATCCGAAATTGACAAAATTTAGAAAAATCTTGTTTTCTTCCATGTCATGCTTCATCTCTATTTATAATCACATGTTTGATCAGGAAAGAGTGATATTTTGAAAAGTAAAAAGTTTTGGGGCCAGTAAACTTTTCTTTCAGACCACCAGAAAGAGGGAATAAATTATTTCACTGGCCCGACCGGGCCACTGATCAAAAATGTAAGTCTGGAGCCCTGCATTAAATCTTATCCTCCAAATCTTTATTTGCTGGAAGACACAGCTTAAAAAGTGAACAATCAATTTATGTTTCACAAACTATTTTGACAGAAGTTCTGTTTATAGAAGGTGTGTTTTTTTTTCCTATTCTTAACAGGAAATAGTAATTGTTAATGTATCAGCAGATATGTTGGATAGACTGTGGTCTGCAATGATGTCACTAACAAATCAAAGAAGATTTGGTTCTTTGAGAAGTTGAAATTGATTGATTAATTTCAAACAACCGGTCATTTTTAATTATCTTACATCTTGACTGATTTTCCTCAAAGACGACTGCTTGCCATGGTTTAACAATGGTTTTTATACTAGAGAGAGTACCAAACTGCGATGTCACTGTTACTTGCTGCCATGGATAACGGGTTATATATGTAATGTCAGGCAAACCAACATATTGTGACCTAGAAGTTGCCAAGAAGGCAATAGTCCAGCTCCAACCCTCTATTAAAAAACTATATATTCAAAGGGCAAATTGTTCAGAACCATTGCTAATAAGGATGCGACACTAGTTTTGTACTAAATTGTGTATTCAATTTGTAAGGATGTTGTCACATATCCCCGGAAAGCGTATATGCCCGATGGATAGAACAGTTGCAAAATTAAATTATCAGGTGGTAAAAGTTGTCTCCATTGCTGCATGCACAAAACTTTCCGCCGGATTAGTCGCATTTGCCAAACTAAAAACGGGCAAGAAAGGCATTGGAAAAGAATGAAACAGATTACAAATTTTGCTCTCCGTCGGGCATCTGTTGATGCTATCCGGTGATATGTGACAAGGGCTTTAGCAGACTTTGCTATAAAGAAAGCAATTGCCCAGCTCAAAAGCCTCCAACCCTCTGTTAAATGCCCAAATCAAACAAGTTGTTTGTAACGAGTCCTACTAATTGGTGCGAACAAGTTCCAAGTAGTGCTAACAAGTGCGAAGAAGTGCCAACAAAAACAGTGCCAACAAAAATAGTGCCAACAACAATAGTGCGAAATGTAACAACAAAGGCGAGTAGAAACAAGATAAATAGCCTACCGTTCGCTTGCGGACGCCAGGTTCACGGCGCTGCGCGGCGGACAGCGCACGCAGGCTAATTGGCTGAGACACGGTACTTAGCACAGTTAGCACTACTGGGCACTTGTTTGTACCAATTAGTAGGACCCGTTTGTAACCAATGATGCTAACAAGGATGCACGACTTTAGTACTCTATTGTCCATCTCCCATTCTCTCTTTCTGTTTCTTAAACTTTATCTTGTACTTTACAAGCCTCAAGCAATTCAGAATTTAAAAAATTGAATAAGAATTGACGAATCGAAATTGAAATTGAGAAAAAATCACCCTCCGATCAAGGCCCAAACTACACTCGAAAGCCGCCGAGTATTCATGACGTATTAGGCCTGTGGACCATCGTTCACGCGTACGCCCGGTTGCATGCAGACCGCTGTATCAGATTTGCACACGCGAATGACGTCAGCCGCACGTTCAAAGGCCCTTCGTTTTGCTTTCAAACTTTTTTGATCAATCGTCCTGAGAGGGTCGATGAAAATCACTAAAATACAAGACTTACTTAATCAATTTCCACAAATAATGGTATGCACTTCCTAAATATCGATTTTTATTAAGTCTCATAGGCTAGATTTCATATAAGGCTGTAGTGAAACGGTTACACGACGGTTAACCGACCGTCATCGGCAAAAACGTTTTCATTTTAACAGGTTTTTTTTTTTTTTTTTTAAATTTCTCCCCCATCCCCATTCTATAGATTCGGTCAGAAAATGGCACGTTGAACCCTGCCAATCTATTGCTAAAGTAAAGGTATTTTACATGTATCACAAATAAACTAAACAAATAAACAAATGGTAAGAGGATTAATGAATAGATTAGACTGGTAGAGCCATATCATTTGTGAGGAGATATCCAAAGGCTTTCATCTTGACAGCGGTTTGTAGACTAACATGACACTGCCCTGCTGATTCCAATTGAAAAATGGACAGATATCGGATATACATGTATCCGGAAGAAAAAAAAAGAAATAAATAAAAATAAAAAAATAAAATCATAATTTGTTTTCTTTCTTTTTTTCGGTTACCCGTTCGGTTAACCGGTTTTTGCCGTCAGTTAACCGGTTTTCCAAATAACCGACTTACTACAGCCTTAATTTCATACAATAGTCTGAAAAATTATATCTAAAACTGATTTTGTGACAGAATCTGTCATTCATTTCGCCGGAACATGTTTCATGTCCGTATTCATTATTCAAGCATTCATTTCAGTAGATCTGTATTTCTCTAATATTGGAAGTGATTTTAGAGATTTGTATATTTCATAAAAGTTCATGAGATCAGTCGTTTACTTCATTAAATATGTTTTATAACTCTTCAAAAAGCAGCAGACTGAAGCGTCGTACAGGACGCTGTGCGGACATTGGGCTGCCTTCGTCGGCGGTGAATTCCAAGCGTTGTTCGATGCTTGGCCTAAAAAGGCCTTGTCCAATGTACGCGCATTTCGTGACACTGGTTTGCAGTTTTATGGTTTGTAATAACCGATTTTTGCGTAACTTGAAGGGTACCATCACCCAAAAATGATATTCTTATAAATGAATGGTAACATCTTTAGTAGTCCATTCCATCAACAAGTTCACAAAAATGTTTCCGGGAAAAAAAAAAATATGATTGGAAAACGCATCATTCTAAAGCACGCGTTCACGGGTCTGCATGTACGAGACTACTTTGTCCAGAGCGAATGAATCGTCCGGGATTCTATTGTCTCCAAACGTACGCGTGAATAGCATTGGCGCTCTCGCAAATGCTTGGCCCGTACGGAACCAGGAAATAATAGTGGTTCCGTAAGTGGTGGTAATTATTTGCTTTGTTTATGAATTACACAACCCTTTGCGAAATGTTGGGTATCTATTTGATATCGCAAAACGGTGCCAAAACATATAATTATGTGTTGTTCTTTGCCTGGTGGTCCCCTTTAATGCTTATCAAATGTTGAGAAATATTGATAAATTTATTTAAACAACCTTCAAAACAATATTAAACGTGTATTTATAAACCTAAAATGATGTGAACTGAAAATTGAAACGTAAACAAGTTTCGTTTTTGACAAATGTTATTTGAACGATGTTAGTCAACTAGATATCAGCTTCTCTTTATAAATTGACTCATAATTCAGTCAAATCTAGTCTATCTAATAAATCCTCATCATGTCTGTAATTGAGATTGTAAATTTTCTTCAAGGCTTGATCGACCCAATCAATTATTTTCAAAAGATGATAAAAAGGGAGTAATCAAGTACATAACTGAATGACAAAGTTATCACAGAGAAAAATTTCTTGACTTCGATATGCATTAAGTCCAACAAATATAATCAAGTATTTGTAAAGAAATGATTAATCATCATGACGAATACAATCCAGTGTCCATACACGAAGGATTCGTCGGCTGCGCTTGGACCAGTCAGCTTGGGCTGGCCGGGCCGGGGTGATCGCCAGAGTAAACCGCTATCTATCTAGCTGCAACTAGTATTGCCCGCGTGCCGCATCGCGCACCGTCACTGTACACGTCCCAGTGTATGGCTAGAGCATGCAGTGGTAAAGTGTATTTAGTCAAATTGGATCATGATTTCACTCGCAGACTAGGTGATTGATTTACCCATTTTTTACCTTATCAGACACAGAAAAAAAAAAAGAATAACCATACAATGATTATAAGTTGTTGTTTTATTAGTTCGATAAGTTTAAACCACCATAATTGTACAGAAAATAGTTTAAACAACCACAAAAGCCTCGGTATAATCCCGGTATAATATGCGGTAGATATGTTCCCCCTAGGGTGACGTCACCAGAAAGACACCGTTTACGACTCCGCCAAGTCGCTGGATTTGGGTATTGAGAAAGTGTTCAATATATTCAATTTTGTTTTAATTTTTTGATGAGTGAGTACTTGGAAAGCAATATTTTCATATTCTGTATCTCCACTTTAAAGGTCAAGCGGGAAAGGGATGCTCTCATCTGGACAAGGCGGTCAGTTTGAACAGTGTGAAGAAAGGACTGAAAAACTGTGGCATTGGACAGTGCACTGTAAGTAACTATGGTGATGATGATGCTAAAGTGATGATGTTGATGATGATGAGGTGGAGGGGGATGATGAGAATGATGATTATGAACTGGAAAGGTTCTCATCTGGTGATCTGGACAAGGCGGTCATTTTGAAGGATGTGAACAAAATAACTGAAACGCTTGCATTTCATTTGCCAATGTAGTGTACTGTAACTTGTAAGTAACTGATGATGACGACGACGACGACGACGACGACGACGACGACGACGACGACACACAATTGGAAGATTGTGATTTCGTTATTGTAATGAATGAACTGCAAAAAACAAAGAACAGTCTGCTAAATTTCAGGCTAGTGTTTAAGTTTTAGTTCTGCAATTACATAGCTTTCTTAGCTGTTGTGTCTCTCATTTTCACCAAATTCTAGTGTTATATTTGCAGTACTAATAAGTAGAAGTAGCAGGAGTAGTAGCAACATCAGATTTAAATGTAGTACTAAATGCAATTGAACTATTAGCATTGTAGTCTTTAGGAATATGTACAGTACAGTACATGCATAAAGGTAGGAAACAAGTACAGATTTGCATTAAACAGACCATACATTGTAGTACATTATATACTTTACTTGAGTTGAAAGTCAAATCCATTTGTGTAAACTGTAGAAACATCACTTTAGTGCTATTTGGCTAATTATAGTAGTGACATAAACTACATAGTAATGTCACTTAAGTGCTGTTTGGCTAATTATACTAGTGACATAAACTGTACTTAATTAGTTACATAATTTTAGTGCTATCTGGTTAATTATATTTAGGCTTAATTATATTGTCATAAACTGAAGTTAAATCATTTTAGTGAGTTTATGTAGGCTAATTATATTTTAAACTGAAATAACATTATCTAGTGCTCTTTGGCTGTTATATGTGACCGGCTATAGCAAAACCTGGCACTTGTCAGTAATTCATGTTTTGAAGAAATGGGCATTTTAAGTTCACACAATGTGTGTAAAAGACCTATGATTGTAAAACTGAAACAATCATATCTTCATCAATTATTGACCAATTAGTTAGAACAAAGCATAAAATGAAAACTTGTGATGAGGCCTTTGTAATGGTATGGAAATCTACATTTTGATTTTTACTGACAAGTGCCAGGTTTTGCTATAGCCAGTCACATATATTGTTAGTGCACTGGACATTGAATTCAAATTAAGAGTAGAACTTTGTTATGACACATGGCCAGGATAGCTACTTCTGCTTCAATAACTTCCTGCCTTCCTCCGTTACTCCTGCACACTCCCCTTTGCCTATTCACGAACAGTACTTTGTACTAGTTAGCGCAGGCAACTTTACACTAACTTTTTTCCTGTACTGGCCCGTTTGGGCAAGACAAATTAAGCATTTTCTAATTTTGCTTGCCCAAACACAAAATGTACTTGTCCTTGTACTTCTAGATGAGTTTTACATACATGTATAAAGAAATTAAATTTTCTCTCTTGAATCATTATTTTGTTTTCTGATCGGGCAGCCAAACTAGACCATTTATGGGATTTAACTTGCCCAATATCAATCTCTACTTGCCCTGAGCAATTGGGCAAGCGCTAGTGTCTAGCCCTGGCTAGCGATGCGAGTTCAAGCAAAATATTGGCATCGGGCGCATCGGGACATTGAGTGCTTCCGCATTGGCCAATAATTGGCATCAGAAAAACATCAGCACGCACAATTTGTGAAATCTTCAACCAGGTGTTGATGGAAATGGAATTAATCATAGGGCAATTCCAAGCAAACATTGACATAACCACTGATTTTTCAAATTCGTTGTACCATAACAAATTTGGTATCAAATGAAAGCAAAAAGATTGAACTTTCCAAAAATGTATTTGTTTTTGAAAAAAAAAATTGTAAACTATTATTTTATTGTTAATATATAGCATAAATTAATTTTCAGTTATTTTCACAAAACATTCAATTAAATATTAAGCATAAAAGAACTGCGAAAAGGAGTTTTCATAAAATTTTATTTCAGTGTTGATAGGATCATTGCTTCAATTTTTCAGATAAATATCAATTTCGTCATTTTCGCTCTTCGTTCCGCTTCAGTGACTGTCTCATTTACAATCATTAATATGTCACGGCGTTACACTAAAAACATATATTTTTAATATTTCTGGAAAAATATGAATGGGAATGAAATAATTTTTTGTTTTCTCTGTATTAGCCCATAGGGCTATAATATGCATGCTGAATAGCAGCATTATCTTTTACCACTTATTAATATAATCAATATCAATTTGGTCACAGCGTTACGTTTTGTGTAACGCCGTGATGCTACCTACTGGATTCCCATTGACATAACACAGTAGACATAATCAAATAGTGTAAGATATTTTTTGTAGGTATGCTTGGGCATTGCTCATGCTATAATTATATGAATAGGGTCAGTTGATAATGTTTCCATCTCAAAGTTACCTGAGTCATGTATGTGTATGGGTTGTATGTCCGTCTGTCTGTATGTGCATCTGTACATTAGTGTTCTTTTTTTTGCAATATCTCAAGAATCGTTGGATGGATTTCGTTCAAACTTTGTACAATCCATGTATTTAGAGGTACGGATTATTGGATATGATTTTGGTCCATGAGGTCAAAGGTCAAAGGTCACATAGCTAACAAATATGCAAAAATTATATTATTATCAAGATAGTTTGAGAATCCTTGAAGGATAACATGATAATAATACTGGTATGCGTCCAGTGAAGTATATGACCTGATTAGGGAATGGTGTCATGGGAGGTCATAGGTCAACAGGTCAAAATATTGTTGTTGTTTTTTGTTCTCACAATTAAGTTCCAGAATCAATGTTAGAAAGAGTACTGTAGGTAAAAGACAATTTTCTGAAACTGTTTGGGTCACAGGTCAAAGGTCACTCGGATAATTACCAATTCAAAAACAAACATTTACTAACTCTGAAATCATGTTACATGAAACAAATCACTTGCAAATATGCACTGTGCAGACCAAAAATTAAACATTTGTATGTTATTTTGAGAAACAAGGTCAAAGGTCAGATGTCAAAGGTCTCATATTTCATTGTTACATTTAAGTATGTATTTTGGTTTTAATATTTGATGGTTCCATTAACTAACTTCTGAAATAGATATATAAGAATTTCAATTATGTCCTAAAAGATTTTTTGATCAATAGAGGGCGCTGTGCTGCAAATTTGTGTCATGCGGATGATCATTTAATAGCATCTTGGTTATATCAGCCATTCATCTAGTTCTTTATTGATTCTGGATCACTACATTAAAATTATATCATATTATTCATCTCTTTAATATCTCTCATATATATAACATGTACAATTCAGAGGTCACGGCGTTACAGTCACGGCGTTACAGTGCATAGATACATTTATGATATCATATTTACTATGAGCATTGGATTTTTTCTACATTTTTATTTGGATGTTCTAGCTTGATGTCTAGTACAAAGAATCAATGTGACAAAAGTGCAAAATGTTCCTGTAGTTCACAGAGTTTACTTAGTTTCTTAACATGTAAGAAACCCATGTCTTTTTGCCGTCACGGCGTTACGGCAGATATTGATATTCATAATTAATAATTTATTGGGAATTTTGGTTTTCTTGCCTATTGTAAATTATTGGTAGGATAGTGGTTACAGATGCATCAAAAGTTGGTTCTAGATATTTAGATTTTATGAGTTATTTGGACTTTCATTGTGAGAAACACCCTCTGACCGTCACGGTGCTTGGAATTGCCCCATATTTGTGGAGTTTAGTCTAATTTTTTTTTTGTTGTACACTTCAAATTGTCTTAAAAAAAACCACTATATTGTAAGTTATTTTATAAGATCACATACTCATTTCACTTTGAAAAATCGGGCATTAGGAAATTTGGAAAAAAGGGGTTCGATATCAAATGCATCGGCGCACTGAAATTGCAGCACTTCTTTATGCACTACTTTTTTTCCCAATTGAAGACGATTTGATTTTGGTATAACATGCATTCTCCATAGACCCCAACCCAATTATTTTCGGGACCAGTCCTGAACATACATGTAGGGGCAAGACACAAACTCAAGTACACAGTAATGCAATATTATATACAAGAATAATAACAACATTTGGGAGATGAAGTGCCTGCAATATTTTGTTCAAGTATTATTATAGAATTAAAGGGATGGTCAAGTTTTGGTTAGAGGGCACTTCAAATATCTTTTTGTGAGGTAGAGGAAAACTTGGTTCATTAGGTAAAATTTTGCCATAGTGACCACAAATTGAAGAATATATAATGGGAGTTTAGTAGTTGTGAGTCAATTTTCCTCTTTTTTTACGGGTTGAGACTCTTTTTCCCGGGTTGAGTCTTTTTCCCTGTTAAAACAAAAACCATAGGCTTTAAGCGATCAGCATTCAGTAATTGAATAGTTCCTGTGTCAGGAAAGACAGTCAACTGCGCCATTCATGAAATCAACGTGCCCGTCTATAGATAAATATTAAACCCTACGTTCCCATTCCCATTGATTTGAAGATGGCAGACAATACATCCTGTATTCAATAGGTTACAAGGCTACATATATTGTAATTAGCCGAGTTTTGACATACTGTAGAGTGTAGTTACATTACTGTCTGGCAGACGATAGGTTAAACTTAAGTTATTGTTCAGGCATGCACAGCATGCACAAACACGTGCCTTCAGAATGATACTAATGTGGTAATATAAATTTACAGATCTAGTATCATCTCAATTCCGCTGGTCATACTAGATGTAAGTTTACTTTTAAAGCAAGTGTCATATTCTTTTGAAAGTGTCAGATGTGATATTCTTCTCAACCACGCTGCTGGTAAGTTTGTTAAAAATTGTATTTAATAATCTGTTAAAAGTGGCAAATATGACATCTGGACATAGCACTATGAACCAATTTAACGCAATTTTGATTGTGGACTTAAAAGGTGTATATATATATGTGCATTCAGTTCATCTCGATTTCTTTGCCGTTCATTTATCAAGCGTCTCAAATCAATCTGTCAGAAGTGTCACTCATTTATAAAGTTGTGTCAGTAGTTTGAACGTGCCAGATGGGAAAATATGTCCCTTTCCATACCTTGCCATGTTTTCAGTGATTCACTCATTGTCATTATTGTTACCCTGGTGATTATTTTGTACATACATTTCTGCAGTGGAGAAATGTTTTTGAAAATGCGAACTTGGCCAGTTTCAAGTTTTTTATTAAAAAGTTATTTTTTTGTATTTGTTCCATGGTTGTGTGCACTGTGCATTGATAGCAGATTTATATGAATGTTTACAAAAGTTCTGTAGTACAAAGTATGTTAATTCAAAGAATAGATTTTAGTTGTTTAATAGTTCATGAAGAGGGTGCAGAGGAAAGTTTCTAGAAACTCCACATGTGCAACAAATTAAAGGGATCTAGTAACTTTGTTTGTAAACATGTGCAAAAACTGAAGAAGGGTTGATTTAATTGTGTATTTCTGTAATCATATGTCCATTTAGCGGTGTGTGAAAATTCCATGGTACATGTAAATGAACAAAATGCAAAGTGATATTTGCTAAGTCAGTTTAAAATTGAATTGTCCAGGAGATAATGTCAAATCTGAACACTTTAATCATTTTAATGAACTAGAAATTCTGAAAAATAAAACCTGTTCCATGTTTGTTTTTGTATTTATACAAATCGACAACTAACAAGGTATGTGAGAACTGCTAGTGTTCTTTAGTTTTGTTTATTTAACATTGTTGTTACTACATGTTTCCCCTTAAAATCTGTGTTGAGTTCATCGACTTTAGATGCGACAATTGTCACTGTGTTCCTATTATTAGAGTACTTATAGCGTGACACAGACATGTATGCACTTGTACATATTGTACGTATGATGTGATTGATAGAAGTTTGACATCTGGAGTATTTTAGGAAGGGTGATGACATTATGAAACCACAACTAAAGCCTACATGTACGTAGAGTTGCAAAGTTGTACAAATAGCTTGAAGTCTTTCCTATTGAAATTTGAGCAACAAGAAGAGAAGAGAAGATTGCAAATACAAATTTTAAATCTGTAAAAAGTAATGAACTTGTCAATTATATGTACCGTATCACATGCATTTTCCAATAGTGATTCACAGCAAACAAAGTACCAAATTTCATAAAATTGAACTTGGCAGAATATTATATGAAATTGGATCATTGAAAAAGTAGATTTACAATTTTACACGTACAGTATATGAACGTTACATTTCGTTTTATGTATGTATGATGTAAGATAATTATTTTCATGACTTCCATGACAACTTATTGACAATCCTATAATGTAGAAATGTATGATTTACACATATTATTTAAATCTGTCTTTTCTAATGACCATTCATTTGTTTACCAACGACAAGGGAAGTGGTAGCAGTGTGAACAGGGCAACATCGGCTTATCAAATTGACAGTGATATTCTTATGTCCAAAAATTTCATCTGCACTCATTTACTGTAATATGATATCAGCAAAATGTGTAATATCCTATAAAGGCATCCCTGGCTCATACATGTATGTTGGAGAAATTGAACTCATTAACAGACATTTTTTACATTTTTCATGTTTTCACCTACAGCCGTGTACCAACGACAAGGGAAGTGGTAGCAGTGTAAACAGGGCGACGTCGGCCGACGAGGTGGACGGCGATGTCCTGGATCCCGTCATCTGGCTCTGCTTGGCATGCGGGATTCAGGTCAGTATCATCCCCTTTTAGAACTACAGTCAAACCTGTCTCAGTGACCACCTGTCTATAGCAGCCAACATGACTTAGTGGTCACCTGTCTGTAGCCACCAACCTGCCTTCAGTGTCATGGAACCTGTCTATAGAGGTCATCTGCTTACAGTGGCCTCCAAAAATGACCACCTGCAGAGAAAAATGATTTTATGAAACCTGTCTATATACAGGTCGCCTGTCTACAGTTGCCATGTTTCTTGTTTCCCTTTAACCCTTTGAGGACGAATTGATTTTGGTATAACACGCATTCTCCATAGACTCAAGCCCGAAATATTTCGGGACCAGTCCTCAAAGGGTTAATGGATGGTCACTATACACAGGTTTGACTGTGTTAAAGGAACTAAAGAATACAACATACTTTGGCACTTATTCCATAGTTGATGACTTGTAAAATAGGTCTGCCGAAAAAAAAACTCCATGAAAATAGACACAGTAGTGATTTTAGACTAATTTTCTGATGCCAAATCTCACTTAGCAGCCAGTTTACGCCCCGCCCACATTTAGGGTCCAGAATCGGCAGCGTGATTGACATGATATTGACAATTCATTGGCTTACATCATCTACAGAATTTAGTTCATTAGTCCGTTCTTTAGATGACGTCACATTTTGGCGATTTAAAAGGGGCGTTCCCAGGACAATTAGATATTTACTAATTACCCCAAAATTGATTGATTTCATGGGAAATGACTGCCTAATTCTTTTTCTTGAGGAAAAATTACGTATAGAGAGCCTAATTGTGAAAATTAGGGCATCTAGACGCTGTAGTTCCTTTAAGTCTTCAGGACTCGACTAATTACTTTGTGATTTTCTAAAATAAACCATGAATCACTTCAAAAACAAATTTGCAGGGCCCCGTTGCAGAAAGAGATACAATCGATTGTAAGTTACAATTGATTGTAAATCAGAAAATTTACCCGTTTCAACCAATCAGATTGCCGCATCTAGAACATGTGATCCGACTTACAATAAATTGCAACTTGCAATCGATTGTATCTCTTTCTGCAACGGGGCCCAGGAATATGAAATCAATAATTATGATATGTTAGATTCAATATTTACCGGAGAGCAGAGACATTTTAATGAAAGATTAAACCCACTATGACTAGATTACAATGTTGGTGCTAAACAGTGATGGTGATTTTGGTAAGCGTAATGACTTGGACATTGCGGACGTGTGGTATTGATTGAACATTGAGGTCTTTATGCAAGGTTGTTCATTATTCTAGTGCATGTCTCATTTCTTATTTATTTTTTAATTTTAGATTCAAACATAAAGGAAACTGACCAGAAATATTTTTAATGATTGAAAATGAGCAAAGAAAAATAAGCTTTGCCATGAATCAAACCCGAGACCTCCGTATTGCTAGACGGGTGCTCAACCATCGAGCCACACAGACCCTCAAATGGGGGGGACATTCCCATGATACTCTTTTCATTGCTTGTATAGCCAGAAGCTCTATATTGTTTAATTTTTTTTTATTTTTTACTTTCTCTCTGATTTTCCCATGAAAACTCTTTTCATTGCCCTTATAGTCAGAAGCTCTATATTGTTTAATCTTTTTAAAATTTGTTACTTTCTCTCTCATTTTCAGGGATGTTGTCGCAGTAGTCCCTTTCAGCATGCACTGAAACATTTTGAGACCCCTCGATCCAGCTCTCATTCCGTCGCCGTCTGCCTGGCAAATTGGACAATATGGTAAGATAAGCCTCCACACTAACACAATTTTTTTTCTGCTTGTTAATTAAGGCAAGTAAAATCATGAATTTTCACATTTTACTTGCTAATTTAAAAAAAAATTAATAATAATCTCGCTAGAGATAAGCCTCTAAACTTAACAATTTGTTTTTCTGCTTGTTAATTAAGGCAAGTGAAATCATGAAAATGTTCACATTTTACTTGCTAATAACAAAAATAATGATAATAATCTTGCTAGGTAGTTCCACATCTGCTTGGTAAACTTCTCACCTATAGACCAAAATCGAATTATATTTATCACACACGAAGACATACAGGCAGCCAAATTAGATAGAACATTGATCTATGAAATTTGACATGCCTGATGTCGATTATTATTGGGCTCAGCTGTGTATGATCAACAATTACATGAGAATTAAACCATTAGTTTATGTTTGTTGTACCTGTATGATGCGCCTCAGAATAGAATCTCTTGATTGATGGCGCAATATAAATGCTTGTCTATTATTATTATTATTATTTATTTTTAAGTAAGTAAATAAGTTTGTTTGATGCAGCTTCATTATCATTTTGATTGTTATCAAAGTAATGTGTTCTAATCACCATTCTTTGACAGCAACGTTTGAATTGCAAGGAAACGAAGCTCAAATAATGTGATGCATGCTTGCATTATTAAAAAAAACTTTGTATTTATGACAAAAATAGATATTCTCACACTAAAAGCATATTTCTTCTGCAAGACATTATATTTAAATCATATCAGGTATTAAAATCACCTGGCATTGTCAAGTTATTTGTTATTATTTATTTATTTATTTATTTCCGTTATGAATGACATGATACAAAGGTCTGGAGAGTGGAGACCAACAATGATCATGGCACATTGGTACAACAACAATAATATTCATAGATACATTAAAAATACACATAAGTCGTAAACTTATTATAATTATGCACAGAAACTGATGCACATTAAACACTAATAGAATAATCTTACAAATTTATTTAATTTCCTTCTGGTATTCAATTGCAGGTGTTACAAGTGCGACGATGCCATTGACCCGTCAGACAGCAAGAAGCTGGGAGAGTGCATGGAGTGGATTAGGAGGCAGGCCTCACAGCAGAGGCCAAGCGAGAAGACGTCAAGTAAGTATGATGGAGATGATGGTTGGTGGTGGTGGTGGTGGGGTTAGTGATGATGATGATGATGATGATGATGATGATGGTGATGGTGATGGTGATGGTGATGGTGATGGTAATGGTGATAGTGGTGGTGGTGGTGGTGGTGATGATGATGGTAATGGTGATGGTGATGATGATGATGACGATGATGATGGTGGTGATGATGATGATGATGATGGTGATTGTGATGGTGATGGTGATGGTGATGGTGATGACGATGACGACGATGACGACGATGATAGAGGTGATGATAATGATGGTGAGGAAAATGGTTCCTAGATGTGACTATACTGTTGATGATGATGGATCAATGATAAGGAGACGGGCCTCACAGCAGAGGCACAGCGAGAAGATGTCAAGTGAGTAGCCAAGATGATGGTGGTTATGGTGATGATGATGAAAATAGGGTAGATTTGATGATGATGATGATGAAAACAATGGTGATGATGATAATGATAACGACGATGATGATGATGACGACGATTTTGCAGGAGACTCCCTGAAAATAGACCAAGATTACTGTGCATCATATTACACCCCATCAGCCAATCTCCCCGATTATTGAAAGATTATTGTCATTAGGTTGTATGCATTTGATAGATCTATACATGTATCTCGCCGAATTCTGATGAAATTTCCCTAAAATCTTCCCTATTGTTGAATTCCAATGTTGGTAGCTCTGATGCTTATTATTGTGCTGATGATGCTTATGACTATAAAGGTGGTCTGAGATCTTTTCTGATGAAACTTCCCTAAAATCTTCCCTATTGTTGAATTCCAATGTTGGTAGCTCTGATGCTTATTATCGTCCTGATGATGCTTATGACTATAAAGGTGGTCTGAGATCTATATTAAATCTTGTGTTGTTGTTTTTCTTTGACAGGTAAGAAGAAGAGCAAGGACACGGTGGATAGAGAAGACTCGCCCATCAGGACATCGTCCTCTCCGATACGATCACCACTCCTCAGCAGGGAGGGCTCTCTCCCCAAAGTCAGGGTGAGAATATAAAACTCAATTTCATTTTATTTTTTGTAATTTCCCAGTAATACAAAATATAACTGTAGAAGTTAACTGTGTCAGCCTATCCTACTTTCCATTTGTAAACTAAATATTCAATTATTGGGGCTTTTTTTTTTACCTACGTCACGTGAGAAAATCAACTTGATTAAAGGACAATGAAATCCAGACGAATTGTTGTATGCACTATAAGACACTAAATATAATGAATAGTCCCTGCAAATTTGAGCACAATCGGTCAAGAAATAAGAAAACTATGGCTCTTTGAAAAGAGCCATGTATTTCTTCGAGTGCCTCAAATTGGCAACGCACTCTGGCAAAGTTGTGGACAACTCCCCATACATTTTGTACACAAAATTTCAGTTTTGTTCAATTTTCTCAAAATGTATGTTTACCCTTCGTTCGAGTTCAACATATGTTTTGTAGAATGCTTGTATACATAACATATCATGAGTTGGGGAATGAAAAAATGTGACTATGAAGAACACTGTAAAAATGGGAACTTTTGTGTACAAAACATATGGGGAGTTGTCCACACACTTATCAGAGTGCGTTGCCAATTTGAGTTCCCCATAGGAATAAATGGACATATTCAAAGAGCCATAGTCTTCTTGTTTCTTGCCCGATTATGCTCTAACTTTCAGAGATTATTCCTCTTAATCTCCTCAAGACTATGAAAGCAACATTTTGCTTGGGTTTCATTGCCCTTTAATGAATATGATGATGATGATGATCCACAGTAAGTTGTCATTTGTCAGGGAAAAAAAACAAGAAAAACAAAAACTTCAACAGTCAAAGGGTCAAAGTGTAGTCCAAGCCCCCTCACTCCTAAGTATTAAGAAACAGCTATCCAACTTGGGTTTTCAAAATGCGCTCAAAAGGGCCCCCTAAACCCTGCCACGCTAAACTGTCTACTCTTACGATGAAGATGGTGAGGTGTGGCCTTCAAGGTATGTTCAAGGTATGTTCTGTTTCAAACATTTGAAGGTGCCCATAATTCCTCCAATAGTTTTCTCATGGACTGCAAATTTGCTGGAGGAGTTGGGTTTAGAGGCCTGCTTTGCATTGAGGAGATAAGTCAAATAATTTAACTTTCTGTAGGAAGTCTCTTTTTTTTTATTACTTAAATGTACGTATTGTTGGTGCTTTTTTTGCAGGAGTTCTAATGCTGTTGATGCTTATTTTTTGTACTGCTCAGTTTATGATAAAGCTAAAATATGTTTTGTTAGTGTTTATATAAGAAGTCCATGTTTGTCTAATTTGAAAGTATAATATCATATTTATAAATGTTCTTTCTTTTTACTCAGGGACTGAACAATCTTGGCAATACGTGTTTCTTCAATGCAGTTATCCAGGTAAGTTAGGTATTGTTTTTGATTCAGTGAAATTCTGCTCCAGTGACCAACCCTCCGCTATCAATCGTTCATGAGCTAATCTAAGATTTCTAAAACTCAAATGTTAATCCAAATCCTTAACCTAAATCTAATCTTAGTCCTAACTGTCATCAAAACAAAGTAGAGATAAATCCTCAGTAATATTGTTGATGGAGTAAATTTTGTGTTGTGATTTCAACCAACTGGACAGATAGGGTGCGAAAGAGGTGTTAAGAAGAGTAGGAGAACAGAAATGTCTAATTAGCACCATAAATAAGAGAAAGCAATCATGGCTTGCACACATACTTGGACATGATAATCTTTTGAAAACTAATAGAAGGCAGACTTGAAGGGAAAAGACCAAGAGGGAAGAAGCATAAAAAGCTCCTTGACTCGGTGACACAAGGGCCATATGCACATTTTAAAGAAAGATCACTTGGGAGAGAAGTTTGAATGATGAGTTTAAACCTGCCTGTGGGCAGACTACTTGAAGAAAAAATTAAGAAGTATTGACTATCAAAAGTTATTTATTGTTAATGCACGGAATGAAGGATGATAATGCGGATGACAAATTGCTTTGTTTCTTATTCATTAGTTTAACCCACTCTGTGTTAAAGGGATGCCTGTAAAGTATCTAACTCCACGAAAATTACTTGGAGCTTCCTCGTTTCTCTTCTACAGTGTTGTTTGGCTTATGGTAAGAGAAGAATAAAATAGGGTTAGATTTTTTCAAATGGCCCTTTAGTATGACGATATCTATCATTCATCTCAAGAGCGTTGATGAACGGTCTTAAACCTCATAAACGTCATAAATTAATTTGTTGTAAAAGCTGACACATATTTTCGCTTTTTTAACCAGGAAAGCAGGGTTCTTTTTCAATGAAACTTTCACACATCATTCGGACATATCTTACAATGATTTTGGTACAGGATTGAAGTCTTAAATGTCATTTTGGGCAGTATCTGACACTTTACAGGTGCACCTTTAAGTCAATATAATAAACAGTTCACCACTTCCCCCCCCCCCCTTTTTTCTTCTTCAGAATCTGACCCAGACACACGTGCTGCGCACATTACTGCATGAGAAGTGGTCGTCGGGGAAACAGCTTGATGTTCCCACGGATACGCATCTTTCTGTGTCCACCAATCACAATGGCAACGACCTCAAGGAAGACAAAGAACCACTGGTAAGTATTAGATTCCGTTCAATGAATAATAAAGAATTTTGCCTTCAAATAAACATGGCTATGTTTGAGCAAATCGACTGCTTTTCATAGTGTTCAAAATTATGTATCTAGACTACCTGTATAGAAATGACCTCCCCTCCCCCCAAAAAAAAATTTTTACAAATAATTTAAACAATGAATAAGAATACAAAATAAATAAATAAAATAAAGCTTGCCAGAAACTTGCCTGATAGCAGTAAGCTTATCAAATTTCAAACTATTACAAACAATGTGTTTGTTTAAGGCTGTTACATATGATAGAGTTATGCCAACTTTTCTGTCAGGATGTGAAATCTATTAGTCTCTCTGCTCTGTCTCTCTGAAAAGGCACATTTAACATGTCATGTCATGATATACGCGGCAGTATTTAATTTATTGACATGTTTGGTATACCTGATAATATAATTTTTTTGGGGAAGTACTAAAAAACTGATTTTGTCTACACTCAATCCAATCATAATGCAATGTCATTTATTATTATTGTTGCAGACGCCGGTCACCATCACGATAGCAGCCATGCAGCCACTGACGTCCTCCCTGATTGAATTCCTGGATGAGATGTACAAACCGACCAAGTCACCCACCATCAACCCCAGGGCTCTATTCAACCAAGTCTGCAACAAGTATGTCCAAACAGATAATCAAACTTTCCTCCTCTCCTTTCCATCTTTCTCCTTCTTTTTCTTCTCCTCCTCCTCCTCCTCCTCCTCCTCCTCCTCCTCCCCATCATCCTCCTCCGCCTGAACAAAATTTGTTCCACTAGTCTAGTCGCCCACTATCAACCCCAGAGCCCTATACAGCCAAGTCTACAACAAGAAGCTCAAACAGATAACATAAACTTCTTTCTCATTCTTATCCTCCTTTTACTTCTACTCCTCCTGTTTCTCCTAACACTCCTGAAAAATAATGTCCCTCAAATCTAGTCACCCACCATCAACCCCAGGGCTCTATTCAACCAAGTCTGCAACAAGTATGTCCAAACAGATAATCAAACTTTCCTCCTCTCCTTTCCGTCTTTCTCCTTCCCCTCGATTTCCTCCTTTTCCTCCTCCAACTGAAACAAAAATTGTTCCCCCAATATAGTCGCCTACCATTTACACCAGGCCGTTGAAATGGATTTAGATTTTACCTCTGTATGTCATTGAAGTTATTATGTTCTCCATAGCAAAATGCTACCACCATCAACTACCTACACCCCCCCCCCCTCTTCCTCCTCCTCCTATACCATCCACCAACATCTTTCCCCTCCTTTTATTCCTCCTCTTCCTCTTCAACCCTTAATTTTCTACTCATCTCTGTCTTCTTTCTCCGCCTTCTTCTCCTCCTTTCTCTTAGAACTTCATCTTCATCCTTCCCTTTTTGGGCTGTCAATTTTTCACCTTCCCCCCGATCCTGATCCTTCAATCTTCCTCCTCCGATCCGTGGAGTCATCCAATTCAATGAATCTTCATCAATACTAGTTTGTAAATTTGTTACTCATTTGTGAAATCTAGCAGAAAATAAGGTTAATTCAAACATAATAAGTGGAAACTGACCAGAAATATATCATATGACTGAAAAAGAGCAAAGAAAATGGGATTCCAACGGGATTCGAACCCGAGACCTCCAGATTGCTAGACCAGTGCTCTTACTGACGCTTTTTTCTAAATTTTGTTTTTTTTGTTGCGCAGGGCATCGAGATTTAAGGGCTACCAACAGCAGGACAGCCATGAGCTTCTTAGATACCTCCTGGATGGCATGAGAGCTGAAGAGATCAAGGTAAAGAAATATAGTTAATAGTTAAAGTCCTTCCCATGCCAATTTTGGCACATAAGGTGGCGCATATCTCCGATTCATTAGCCCTAGGCCATACGTCTACTAAATGTAGCGAAAGCTACAGAAGGGGGCCGGTCCTCTGGTAACTCGTGTGATTAACTTTCCCTTCTCCATTCTATAAATGCCGAGCGCCTGGCTAGAAGGCAGAAGGTACCATTTTAAAAGTCTTCGGTATGACCCGGTCAGGTTTCGAACCCGGGACCTCCTGTGCATGAGGCGGACACTCTAACCGCTAAGCCACCATGCTCGGTCGAAGAAATGTAGACCACTCAATATTTATTTCATAAGCGAGAAATAGCAAAGAAAATTGGGCTTTGCTGGGAAATGGTCCTGACTGGTCCTCGATGACTGAGCTACTAAGCACTCCTGTTCAAGGGATCTAGTAACATTGTTGGCATGTGCGAAAAGTGATGAATGGTTGGTATAATGTGTAGTTTTGTGATCTGATATGTCCTCTGAGTGATGTGTGAAAATTTCACGCTAAATGGATATTATATGGCCGAGTAATGAGCAAAAAATGTAAAGTGATATTTACTAAAACTCATGAAGCTGCGCAGCGATATCTGCGTTTAGGGTTAACACATTTTTAAAATAGGGTTTTTTTTGTTTAATTATTGCTACAGAAGGGGTGCTACAGCATTAGGATTACTGCAAACTTATTCTATGTGTATATACTCAAGCGATATGGTCCATATTTATTTTAATTTTTCATTTTTATATTTTTGTTTGGTTCCATGCAGAGAATGCAGGCGGGTCTTCAGGTGACGTTGGATATCAAGAAGAGTGCCAAGATCAAGAATCTAGATGAGGCAACCAAGAAGAGGATCAAAGGTAGGGACAAAACAAAGTTAAAGGGTACCACCACCCAAAAATAATATTCTTATAAATGAAAGGTAACATCTTTAGTAGTCCTTTCCACCAGCAAGTTCAGAAAAATATGTTTCCAGAAAAAAATTATATAATTGGAAAACACGTCACTATTCTAAAGCATGCGTTCATGGGTCTGCATATACGAAGACTACCTTTTGTCCAGGGCAAACAAACTGTCCAAACGTATGCGTGAATAGAATTGGCGTACTCTCAGACGTTGGGCGCATACGGAACCATCCAATAATAATGGTTCCGTAAGTGGTGGAAATTAATTGCATTGTTTATGAATTACACACCCTTTGCAAAGTGTTGAGCATCTATTTAATATCACACAACAGGTTCCAAAACATATAGTTATTTGTTGTTCTTTGCCTGGTGGTCCCCTTTAAAGGGATCTAGTAACTTTGTTGACATGTGCAAAAACTGATGAATGGTTGATAAAATGTGTATTTCTGTGATCTGATATGTCCACTAAGAGATTCTTTAAATGTTCACGTTCACTGGATGATATATGGCAGAGTAATGAGCGAAAAATACAGTGATATTTGCTAACTCATTGCAGTGACTTTGTACACAGTTATAACTTTCCAGTGGATAATTAAACATCTGAACACTTCAATCGTCGAAAGAGAAATAAAAAAATTTAAAAAACCTGTTTTCAAGCCTGTATTAGTAATACGAATACAACAAGGTATAAGAGAACCACTAGAGTTCTGATTAAGTTTTGTGGATTTGGACAATGTAACTAGAAGGGTTGACAAGTGCAAAAAGTGATGATTGATTAATAAAATGTGTATTGGAGTGATCTGATATGTCCACAAAGTAATGTGCGAAAATTTCACGTTAATTGGATGTTTTTTGGCTGAAATATAAGCAAACAAGCAAAGAGATATTCACTAACTCATTGTACTTACTTTGTACACTGCATGAAATTATCCCGTGAACAATTCATACAGACACGCTTCAATTTAGTAATACGAATACAACAAATAAGAGAACCACTAGAGTTCCAAGTAAGTTTTGTGGATTTGGACAATGTTACTAGATCCCTTTAAGGTATATAGTCAAACCTGTCTATAAAGATTACCTTATAAATTTATAAAAAGTTGCCTTTGCAGTTGTGGTCTCTATGTAAAGATGGATGCTAGTGCAGCAGCAGATTGTACAGTAAAACTAGCTCTAGCAAATTTCTGTGGACAAACAAAAATGTGACATTTTAATAGTAAGGATGATTGATTTAACTAAAATGATGATTCTAATTTACTTTGTAATTTGTTCAGAATATGGACACCACAGCAAGCACACATTTGTGGACACTGTGTTTGGGGGTCACCTCATCAGCTCGGTCAAATGCAATGAATGTCAAAATGTAAGTCATATTTCAACACAATTTTGTATAAATTCAACATTTAGTTCAATACTTATTTAATATCAATATTAATTCGTATTTATGGTTGAAATGCAGTCATGAATGACATCTGAATAGGTAGATTTCTCAAAAAGTTATAAAATAAATTTTAAGAAATGCATTAGCTAGACAGATCTCCAAGTATTTGCAAGAATTAATAAGTAAAAAAAAAATATTGTGCATGTGATGTTTTGTTGAAATAGTAATAAGATAAAGAGATAATCAACAACTATATAAAAACCTTTGTTGTCAATTTTTGAAAAGAGGAAGCATTTAAAAAAAAAAAATTGTGTAGCGCTCTCTATACCAAAACTCAACTATCCCTTTAAAATGATCTAAAAAAGAGGTTGAAAGATTCATATTATTTCATGTTTATTCTCCTCTCTCTGAAACACGCCACAGATCTCTGAAATCCTGGAACCATTCCTTGATCTGTCTCTCCCAATCATTGAAGCAAAGGTAAGTGCAAATTTGAGTTTGAATGTTGTGATGATTTTTTGGTAATAATAAAGTCCTCCCCGTGCCAATTTGGCCCATGAGGAAGCGGCGCCTATCTCTGATTTATTATTTATTATATTCTATAAATGCTGGACCCTCCAATATTTGTCAAACACCGGCTACAGAACCACAGAAACAATCGACTTGAATCATGTTTTGAAGTGTACTTGTTGATACCCTAGGCTAATCATATAATTGTTTTTATTGTATTCTTTTCTCTTGAAGGGAAGCAAGCGTAACACCGCCGCCAAACCCTCGGGGCAGCAGCAGCAGCAGCAGTCTGATAACCAGGTGGCAAGCGAGGGCGACAGACAGACCAATGCAACTCCGGGTGCGGCCGAGGCCGGGGACGGGAAACAACAACTCAGCAAACACCAGCTGCAGAAACAGAAGGAGAAGGCCAGAAAAGATTCCAGGGTTAGTTAGATGCAAATGTTATATTCTTTGTTGATGCTCTGGCATTTATGTCCTTCAGCAAGACATTTCATTTACATTGCTGCTCCCTACCCAGGAGTATAAATGGGTACCTTGGTCGGGTTTAAATAATCCTGATCCACCGATAAGGTGGCTCGAGGCTTATTTGCTCTCTGGGGAGTTGAGAAAGTGTACAAGATAATTGCTCAGTTTTGAAATGTGCCCAGAACTGCTTCCCAATTGGAGGATTCTGCTCACTAAATAAATGACTCTTCTCTCAATTTGAAAAACAAAGAGGATGCGGTGATTACTTTTTATTCAAAATAAATTGGAAGCTAAACACCATACTAATTAACACATTTATGTATTTCATTTCTGTTTCAGAGAAAAACCAGGAGAAGCAGAACGACTTCCCAATCGGAGGACCCTGCGGAGGAGAAGGACTCGCACGCTCAGTCGGAGAACGAGGAGGAACCCCAGGAGGAGAAAGCCGCCTTGGCGGAAGGGTACCGCGATCCCAATGATGCCGACAGCGAAGCTTCGGTACTGGACCGGCTCAGCAATGCGGGTAGTAGCCGGCGGTGCAGCGAGATCACGCCTGGCGGTGTTGACACAGGCATTGGAGGACTACCTGAGGTGCCATCAGGGCAGGAACTGAAGGGGAGTCAAGACAGGGATAAGGACAAGGATAAGTCATTGAAAGACAGTAACAAGGACATATCCATGAAGGACAGTGAAAAGGACAAATCCCTGGAATCGGGCATGGATAGACTGTCCCTCAGCAGTAGAGGGAGCACCAGTAGCAGCGGCAGCGCGAGTAGACGAAGTCCCTTGCAAACGACGAACCCCTTCAAGATGTTGGGAGACGAGCAATCTGGAACGACGGATGAGGACCGGAAGGAGGATGTGCCGATGAAACATGCTGGTAAAGATGTCAAATCCCTTAGTAATAAGATGTCGTCATTGAGCTTGAACGGGGACGAGAAGAACACGCCCAAGGTGAACGGCGTCATGGGGGATTCGGATGTGAGTGGCGGGGACAGCCGCAAGGGGAGTTCGGACAGCGCGAACAGCAAAGATGATGTCACAGTCATTCAGAACGGCGTCGCTGATGTTGGGCAGCGGGAGAAGCTGCACGGAGGCAACGAACGGACCACGGACGGACCGTCGGGTGTGGCTCCCCTCGCCAAGATCCACGAACTCGGCGAGAGTGTCACGGACATAAACCACATTGGCGCCAAGAAAGAGAAAGTCGTGACGATTACCGCCACCAAGGACGATGGTGGTGTGAATGGCTCTGCACCGGCATCCTCAAGCAAGACGAACAGTTCCAAACCGAAGCCAGGGCCGATCTCGACTCAAGCGGCCAACAAGCTGAGCAGCATGATGAGCCCGCCGGTGTCGCCCGTTTCGCCGACCAGCCGCGCCCGGGTTGCGTCTACGCTGGCCCCGCGCTATTCCTCCAAGAACCAGGAGTGCTCGGTCATGTCAGGCCTCAACCAGTTTACGGCGCCTGAGCTCTTGACCGGAAGTAACCGCTTCGGATGCGAGGTCTGCTCCAAGGCAATGAAAGGTAATAGCAATGCTAGAATGACTTGATTGATTTGTTTGTCTTGTGGCCCAGTTGGGCAAGTAAAAACAAGATTATTCAAATTCTAGTGGCCCAAAACCTGGATCTGGGAACACATCAAACATTGTTATATTCGGTTGCCCATTTAGGCAAGTTGAATTTGGCATTATTACAATTTTAACATTTTTAATAATACAAATTTTGTTGGCCCAGAACTAATTTGAAGTGGCCCCGGGCCAGCGGGTCTGTTCGTATTTCAAACCCTTGGTAACAGACCAGTGTACTAAAATATCAAAATTCTATTCATATCTTTTCAACAAATGTTGCTCCCGATAATTTGAATGCTTACATGATTTATGCATAGCAAGGACTAATTTTTGTTCATAATAGTTCTTTGCGATATAAATTATTGGTAAAATACATGTTGAAATTATTTTTTCATTTGCATAAGTTTAGAGGCAGAAAAATACAGCATTACCTCTTTGCATCTCTACAATGTAAACCTACGAACATTGAATGACATTTATATCTATTTGCAGAAAAAAGAGGAAATAATTTTATTCAGATGCCACCAAGTAATATCAATAATTCATATTGTACAATGTAGATCAATTTGTATTTATTTGCAGAAGAAGGAGGGAAGAATAAGATTGTGTACACGGATGCCAGCAAGCAGCTCTTGATCCACCAACCCCCTCCCATCCTGACCTTGCACCTCAAGAGGTTCCAGCAGGTGAGATAAATAATGATCAGCCATTTTCTCTTTAAAGGGATCTAGTAACATTGTTGACATGTGCAAAAAGTGATGAGTGGTTGATACAATGTGTATTGTTGTTATCTGATATGTCCACTGGGTGTTGTGTGAACATTTCAAGTAAAATGGACGTTATATGGCCTAGAAATTAGCAAAAATGCAAAGTGATATTCACTAACTCATTGCACTCACTTTGTACACGGTTTTCGCGGTCCAGCGGATAATTTAATATCTGAACACTTCAATCGTAAATATCTTTTTAACGAAACCTGTCCCATGCTTTTATTGTTAATACGTTATTGTTAGCAGGGCTAGCGTGCTCTAACAAAAACTGGTTACATAACCACTGACATGGCAGCAGATTCAACAACAGCGGTTACGTAACCCGCTTTTGATAGTGCATGCTCAGATGATGTTTCGTACGGAACCATTGGAAAACATGACAACAATCCAAAATTCCAGCGTTTCCTTCCCCCTTCAAATAGCTTCAAACTAGCATGAGAGGTCAAATATCACTTGGCCACTAGAAACTTGGTTTCAAAAACATGATTATTTCCATTATAAGTGATACCCAAGAGGAAATATGCGACTTGAAGTGACAGGAATTCTGCACTTATCAGTAATCGCAAGCAGAAATTCCAGCATGACAGTTCAATTATCACTTGGCCACTAGAAACTTTTTTTCAAAAACATTGATTATTTCCATTATTAGTGATATTCAAGAGGAAATATATGACTTGAAGTGACAGGAATTCTGCACTTATCAGTAATCGCAAGCAGACATTCCAGCATGAGAGGTCAAATATCACTTGGCCACTAGAAACTTGTTTTCAAATACATTGATTATTTCCATTATTAGTGATACCCAAGAGGAAATATACCGTATTTGCTGGTGTATTAACCGCACCTTTTTTCAAAAAAAAAAAAAAAAAAAAAAGGGGGTGGGTGCGGTTAATACACCGGAGCGGTTAATACACCGACAAATACGGTATGCGACTTGGAAATGACAGGTATTCTGCACTTATCAGTAACAGCAGTTCCAGCGTTTCCTTCCCCTTTACCCCGTTCCCTACAAGTTTATGAAATCCCTAGATAGACTTTGTACACAACCCACTCTGTTCCCGAGGTCAAGAGGTTAAGTGTGATACAAATCGAGAGAGCAAGAGATTTTATGTACCATTTTTCTTTTAAATTGTGCATAACTTTTAATACAGGTGGGCTACAACCTGAGGAAGATAACGAGACATATTGACTTTCCTCTGATCCTGGACATAGCACCTTTTTGCAGTACAGCGTGTAGGGTGAGTAGTGCCTTTCTGCAAATAAAGGATGGAAGGTCGTATGTAACAGTGAAAGTATTAAGCATTAGTAAAGCTTTTTTGTTTTCTATTTCCAGAAACAATGTTGAAATATGACAAAAGTCTTTGCACGCTACACAATATAAACCATATTGTTTCAACAGACAATAAAATTTGAGAGTATTTTGTTGATTTTGCAGATTTTCAACCCGACATTGACAAGATTCAACAATTTTTGTTTTCTTCCATGTTATGCTTCATATATAATCACAGGTTTGATCAGGAATGAGTGATATTTTGAATCGTAGAAAGTTTGCTCATAAAACAAAATTTTTGGGCCAGTAAATATTTTTGGGGGGCCATCAAAAAAGAGGAAGAAATTATTTCACTGACCCGACTGGGCCACTGACAAAAAAGTAAAGTGTGGAACCCTGGTTTAGGTTCATTCTAACTTAGCCATTTTTATTCTGTCTTCCAGAGATTTGCAAACAGCGAGAACCGAGTGCTGTACAGCCTGTATGGCGTGGTTGAGCACAGTGGCCGGTTACAGTTCGGTCACTACACCGCATTCGTCAAGGTGCGACAGCCCAACCAGAAGCTGAACCTCTACACGCTGGGCATACCACGGACGCTTAACCTGCTAAACGAGACTTGCGCGAGGAATGAGAAAAGCGAGGGGGAGCGGTTTGCGTTGCGTGAGAAGTCGCGGATGTCGGCGACCAGGAAGAACGAGGACGGAGGAAGCGATGGCGAGAACGGAGACAATCTGAGGTCGTCGTCGCCCGCTTCGTTGCAGCGGACGAAAAGTGGCATCAACTCTAACTCGTCATCGTCTTCAATGGCGAATCATTGCCTGCCGGAGCGCAACCACATCCAGAGTGCGGTGTTGCCGTTCCACGCGGGACGCAACGTGACCGTGCCCCCGGGGAAGTGGTACCACGTGAGCGACACGCACGTTACGGAGGCGAGCGAGTCCAAAGTCCTCAATGCGCAGGCTTACATTCTCTTCTACGAACGGCTGATTTCGTAGTCCAGGAACGACAGATTGTATAGTCTGCGTTGTTCTATGAATGACTGGATTTATAATCAAATGTTTTGCTACATCCTGCACTACGAAAGACTAATTTTGTGGTCCATGAACGAGCGATAATTATTATTATCCATGTTGTTCTATGAATGACTGATTTTATAGTTTTATCTTGCGTTAGCTACAAACAATTGATTTGGTGAATCCATGCTGAAGCTAGCAGAGCAGTGTATACTTTATACCAGATTTGGTTTCTTCCATTTGTCTTTTTCAAATTCTCATTTGTTTTTAAATATGATTTTTGCCTTGATGATATTGTGCATTCTGCTTTTCCATGAAAATACAGGAACTTCTTTTTCATGTGATGACTTGCAAGAGAAGTATTTTTTTCCTTTTTATGTCTGTCAACATCAATGCATTTGACTGTCATTCCATCATGTTTTTATTTCCTGTCAATGTTGAAAATTTGTTTAAAGAAACCAAATCAAATGTTCTCTACCTTTAAATAAACCAACCATTGATTTGTTTCATAGAAGAGTTACATACATGTATGGTTCAACTTGATAGTGAATGAAGATCATAAATTTGTGTTAACCTATTCAAGACAAAAATGATTTTGCTATAACATGTATTCTACATAAAGACCCCCTACCCGAGTATTTTCAGGACCAGTCCTGAATGGGTTAAAGCAATCTTTAATAGATTTCTTTGCGTTATCAGGCTTAGCCACAGAGGGTGGAATTCACAAAGGAGGTTTGTACAAACCATGTTACTATAAACCATGGTCTACATCTATGGAGTGCTGCTCGTAGACAAATAAAAACACTTCATAATTTCTAATGATATGACTGTTAATGCTTGCTAACCAGCACATTTCACCATCTGAGAAGACAAACATTCATTTGGTGCATTTAGTAAATGTGTACCATCAACATTGTTAACTAGTAAGGAGTTTACATTCTTTCTACATCAGTTTACAAATGGCACTCCATAGATGTAGACCACGGTTTAAACCATGGTTAGTACAAACCTCCTTTGTGAATCTGGGCCAATGTGTTGGGTTATACGTCTAATAGTTTGTGTGCAGCTGACAATATGTGAGTCTTGTATAGAATACTACGAAATAGGGGAAAATGAAATTGTGTATTTAGTTGATTACGACAGTGAGGTGTATTTCCCTAATGATGTAATCTATTCATGATTTTTTTTAATTTTTTTTATAGTACATGTATTTCTTTATTTCTCTCTCTCTCACTTACTTTCAGAATGCAAGATGTAAAAGAGCAGGAAAACTCAGTCTTTCCGTAGTCATGCTATTGTATTTTTGTTTCGTTTTTATAACTCGTAGCTGCTTATTTTTTACAAAGTTACGAAGTATAAAAGATACTTGCGCTCCTTTGTCTTAATGGGTTTGTTGCAGGATTCTTCCAGAAGTGCTGCTGCTGCATAATTTGGGGCTTTTTGCACAGCGGGTTTTAATCTCGCATTCTTCAGTCGCAAATAAAAACATGCTTATCTACTGGATATCACTCAAGATTGGCTTAATATCAGTATATATGCTGTAGAGGAAATTTCACATTTTGAGTATTATCATTATTGAGCATTAAACGATTGAGTCTAAAATTAGAAATAGATCAAATTGAAAATGGCACTGAAATTAGAAATAGATCAAATTGAAAATGGCACTAAAAGTAGGCCATTTTCAAAAGGCAAGTATATTTACTGGAGAGAGCATTTCAAATTTTGAATCGATCATTGAGCATTAAAACGTTCAGAGGTGGCAGTTTAAACATAGAAACTTTTGAATGTGGGATTAAGAGCATAAGCTTTTGGGGAACAAAAGGTCTGAATTGTAGCCTTCCTGGGGAAAATATTGCAACATATAATTTGCCAAGAATCTGTAACATTAAATGTCTGTGCGTATGAGAAAATAGTGTTTTGTACTGATTTTGAATGTTTGCGTTTATTCTGCGAAACTTTTAATTCCCAACTATTGTTTTAAAATGTTTCAGAGCCATGTATTCAATCAAGATAGTATGGGAACGCAAAGTGACGTTGTTGGTAGCTTGAGTTTTTATGAAGTGGAAATTATTTTCTGATTTACAAAGTTTTCTCGAGCTTGACTTTATCAAAGAAGACGATTCCAAATAACATGCACATATGTGCACCGTTTCCACTCCCTTTTGGAGCATTCCATCCAAGTGATTTGAAATGTTTTGTGTTTCTTCCAATGCAGTACATGAACATGAAATCACAATCAATACTCCCTAGGGAGTATTCCAACCCTAGTCGTGTAGCGTGGTCAGACCATAGACCTTACCGGTCAGACAGATTGGGGAGGCATGCAAATAATGTGACCGGCTATAGCAAAAACCCTGCACTTGTCGGTAATTCATGATTTGAAGAAATTGGCATTTTAAGTTCACATAATGTGTGTAAAAGACTAACCCTAACCCTAACCCTAGGTAAACAATTTTAACAATCATATCTTTACCAATTATTGACCAATTTTTTAGAACAAAGCATCAAATGAAAGCTTGTGATGAGGCCTTTATAATGGTATGAAAATCTACTGTACATATTGATTTTTACCGACAAGTGCAGGGTTTTGCTATAGCCGGTCACAATTATTAGGGGGCATGATCTATGTGTTTCTTTGTTTTGACAAGGATTTCCCCTAATGCTTATTTAGTGTTTTTGCTACAAGGAAGCAACTGACAATTGGTAGTTTTCTTGTAAATGAGGATTTTTATGATGATATTTGTGCAGTTACTTCCTTTTGACCTGTTAATTTCTCATAAATGGATTGCCAGTCAGGTGACTTTAATTTGTTCACCATTGTGTAGAGCATATCTCAATTACCCCAAAACAAGTAAAAAGACTATCCATCAAATTGTCAGTTGCTTCCTTTTGTCAGATTAGGGCAGTACTGATTTCAACTACATGTATGCTCTAAAAAAGTAAAAACAGGGCCAGACTTTATTTTCTATAGGTCTATACAAGCCTCCACACTTTTTTTCTGCACTGGCCCGTTCGGGCAAGTGAAATCATAAAATTTGACATTTTACTTGCCACAATATAAAATTAACTTGCCCTCTTGCTACTAAATAAGATTGTTCTCTCGTAGCTGAACAATTATTCAGTTGCCCGATCGGGCATGCAAACTAGACAATTTATTAAAATTGACTTGCCCGACACCAATTTTTACTTGCCCCGGGTAAAGAATAAAGATGATTAGGTGAATTTCAAAAATTGCCCAAAAAACAATCAGAATCATCTTGACCGAAATGTAAATAATGCCAAAAAACTTCTTACAGACTTTTGAAAGAACTAGCAAATTTTTGTAATTTTTTCTATATACATTATTTCCTATCATTTGTTGAATGTTTTAATATACATGTATATGCTCATTTTCAAATTCCAATTAATTTGTATACTTACGGCTACACATGTATGTATGCATACATAACCAGAGAACTTGATGTATAAAACAAAAAACAAAAATCTCCTATTTTGTTGCTTCTTTCTCTCTCTCTCTCTCTCTCTCTTGCTCTCTTTATTTCTTGCTCAATAAACATGCATTAAATAAATGAATGCTTACGGTTACCAAAAATGTTTCAACATAGGACTTGTATTTAATAACATTTGTACAAGTATTTTGTTCTTCATATTTGTCACTTCTTATATATGAATGGTATTAACTCGATGTGGATGTATGTATGATGGCTAAAGACAATGGGTGGAATTCACAAAGGAGGTTTGTAGGAGGTCTGTACAAACCATGGTTTGACAATGGTTTACATCTATGGAATGCTGCTCGCATACCGTAAATTGTAAATCAACATTGTTAACAAGTATGGAGTTTACATTCCTTCTCCATCAGTTTACAAATGGCATTCCATAGATGTAAGCCTTGGTCAAACCATGGTTTGTACAAACCTCCTTTGTGAATTCCACCCATTATGTGTACATAATGTATGTGTCTCAGGGTTGTTTCTTTCAGAAATATTCATATCATTTTATGTTGATGATAGACATTTATTACAGCTTTTGATAATCGTAGGACCTGAAATTATGAAATGTACAATATTATTGGTATTTGTTAATGTGTCTAGATCTGAATGAAATAGCCGCAAATAATATTACTTGGTAATTCAAAGTTGTGTGAGTTATTTACACACATCTGTTAAATATCAATTCTTGTGTTTTTTCATGCCATTTCCACAACTTTGTTCCATACAATCAATGTAGCTGTACTTTATGTATTTAAATAAGCTTGAAATGATTGTTCAATCTGTAAATTTCATTAAGCTAGATAGATGGAACCAATTCACCAACATATTAAAATTCATGTGCGTTATTTGGCTGATCAAAAAAAACTAGATCAAATTTTGCATCGATTTTATAGGAATATTACAACAAAATCTATGCTAACATAAATTGAAGCGTTAGTGACTTGAGTTACTGCAAACAATCAATTCAATATCCCGTTTCCTAGTTAATACAATTCAATAGTTGAAATCCCGCAGAGAATTTGAAACATTGTGTAGTTCAATTTCAAACAGTAAATTAAAACAGTAAGCTAAATTATCTGATTGGTTTATGATATTAAAGCAAAAGGGGCATAAAGCCACTTTTTACCAATTCCAAGATAGTTGCAATTACACCTACTCCAAAGCAGTGGAAACGCATAACAGTTGTAAGACAAGACAATAATATAATGATATATTGGTGATATTATATTATGGTGTACTTTAGTGTAGTTTTATTTGAAAATGGCTTCATAGAATTAAACCCCTCATGTGATATATTTGTTCTTGTTCTATAAAATGACAACTCAGTCCTAATTTGAAGGTTCCTTTAATGTGTGATAGCCATCTTTGTATGAATTGTAAGTACAAAATTGAATATATACAACTTTGAAAGGTTTGTCTTCGTATTGCTATTCAAGAAAATAGTATGATGTTCAAATCATTACAATCCATACATCTGTTTAATATTAAAAGCAATAGTAGGTGTAGCATATTGATATACTACTGTATAATGAAGTATTTTGTGAGTGGGTATCCGGTATGCATAGTTTTTACGTATTTCTATCTTTAATTGGTTCCGTGACAGATTCTTTTAAACATAGGCATCAACTTAATATGCAGGAATGAATGTTCCTCCAGGGGATGAAAGGTTCCCTCCTGAACAAAGGAATTCCTTTACAAAATAATGAATGTCTATGCTTTTATAAATGCTTAAAGGGGGGCTCCACCCTGGAAAATAATTGTTTTTATTGAAAGATAAACAAAAAGATGTACCTCTTGGCAAAATATGACCCAAACCGGTCAAGAATCAGGAAAGGTACTGCAACAACTCAGATATTTGAACTTCATTTGGAAATGTATCGTGGTATCTCTTTAAAAATGGCCGTCGATCGTGACGTCATTACTGAGCTGCCCTGCGTTGTGTTGTATGTACATGTAATGTGAAATTTTACAAAAATCTTCTTTCATAGAAAGCAAATTCTCTTCCAGGGTGGATGTTCCCTTTAAAGGGACAGTTTTGTTATGGTTACATGCAGGAAAAAAAATTCATCGCAGCTATGATTTAGTTTGTCATGATCCGACATTCCTGGCGCTATTATTACCCATGGTCGTCAAGTACAGTTCAAACCCACACAATGATATTGTGTACCTTCTCAACCCCCTAGGGAGCACGCTAGCCATGTGCTGCCTATGGCACAAGGCTAGTTAAAGCTTTTCCAAGACGGAAATTGTCCAGAAGCGACTGATATTTTGATTGAAACAAATATAACTCTAACAGAGTTATCTAAAAACAAAAATCACCGTCTCATGACTGAAATTTGAGAGTTTTAGTGGAAAACCACAACAAAACTGTTCCTTTATAAACATGTAGTTTAGTTTTCCATAGGCAAGCTCGAGTATGAATTCAAAGTACAAAAATAAGAATTTTTTTCCAGAGATTATATACAAATATGTGTAACATGATTTTACTATATTTCTATCTCATGAATTTTGTTAACATGTATACTATCAATGAAGTCACTGTGTTTGGAATAAAAAATAAAAATAAATCCATCAATGCACATGATTGCATTGGAGATGAACTACCGACAGTGATATGCTTGTGTCGCCATTTTTGTGTTTGTTGGTACTCTGTCATGATGATAATACACCGGTGAAAAATACCTTTTAATTTGAAAGACTACAGTTGCCTGGTTGCCTGAATTGGTAAATGTTTTGTTCATGTTTGGGGCCACCAGATTTAAGTATTGTGCCACTAAAACTTTTTTTTTATTGCCCGACTGGGCCACAAGAGCAAACAGAAAGTTAAAGGGATAGTTGAGTTTTGGTATAGAGGGCACTACACATAATTTTTTTGTGAGATAATGAAAAACAGTGTAAAATTTGAAAGAGTATAATATTTTAATGACAGAATAAACTTTATTTTATCAAAATCGGTTCAGAAACGGCTGAAATGTCCATAAACGTAACCATTTGTAATAAATGTGGGGCCCCACAATTATTAATTTTGAACCAACCTTTAATTTTTGTTTTAAATGCTTCTTTTCAAAAATGTTCAAAAGAAATTTTTAATAGTTGTTGATGTAATCACTATTTTTACGAGCCATCACATGCACAATTTTTTATTTTAAATGGTTGAAACCAATGAGTTTTTAGAGAGCGCCATCTTGAGTTTGAACGGCTCTGTTTGAATGATAACAGGCTTTTTACTTTTTAATAGTCATTTGTAATTTTGCATTCCTTTCGAGCATGGTGGAGTCATAACAATTAGTTTGTAATGTAATGCTGCAGGTTTTGGTTACTAAAATTCAGTTTGACAAAAACTGTACTCTCTTTACCAAAGCTCGACTATCCCTTTAATTTCTAGCTTTCATTTAAGACGCGATTAAATTAGGGCATCTGTGTTCTTGACGAATTAACAAGTAACCAAAATATAAAATAAAATGTTAATTAAAATGCACGCACACACACAACATAAAAAGGCAATTGATTCAGAGCTGTTGATAAAGGCTTCTTTTTTTATTGTCAACAATATATATCATATTCCGATACAAATAACTATTTATAGAAGGAATGGATAAAGAGTTGGATGGTAAATATTGCAAGTGCTTCAACAAGCTAACACTAAATCATATCAACTACACAAAAAACAAACTACATGTACACTACATGTAGATAAACCTGTAAACATCTATTCAAACAGCGGGAAGAGTACCAACGTAATAACATCACATTTCTTTTTGTGTAAAATCGCAAAGAGGTGGTTTAACACCTAAATTTTAATTCAGGTAATTTGCTTGCACTTCCAGGCAAAAACAAATTGCAGAGTGCCATTTTCATGCAGGCGGACTTGAAGACTAACGCCTTAAAAATGTATTGTAAATGTTTTTTCTGCAATTAAATATTTTGCTATGAAATATATGGATATGTTATCCACATGTAGTAATGGCTTTTAATATAAAAACAACTTGTTCTTTTTGATGAGGGCTTTTGATAATAGGTTGGAGCTGACCGATTGATTTCTTAGCAACTGCTAGGCCGGCATGCATTTTTGCTTGCCTGACATTGTTTAGAACCGTAACCAATAGCAATGAGTCGATGAGATAATCACACTTTGGTACTCTTTTAGAACAAAACAAGATATATGCCAAATAACATGAGATGTTTCCATCAAGACTCTTTCCTCGATTATCATATTTACCTTGTATATGGGATGGTTATTTTTGTTTTAAAAGCCATATAAGTTATATCTAATATCAGGAACAAATTAAACCTGTATATTATATTAAGGAAACAATATTTTGATGGCTACATACTGAACTGTGATGAGCACAAAATATGAGGTGATTTTAAAATTAATATTGCACAATTACATAATGAATTATTTCCACTACTTGGCGATTCATTTAAAAACTGTTTAAGTAAATTACAGAAATTAAATTATTAAACATACATCGATTCATAAGACCTTCAGTCAAACATTACCAGATCTTTAAAATGAACACATCAGTGTTTTTTAACTTGCAAAATGTCTAAAACTATTCAAAACTGTGAACTAGCAAACTCATAATACACATTTAAACCCACATTGCACTATGAAAGAAGATCAATACATTATGAGTTTATTTTAATTTCTCACAATTTACACTATTCTACAATATACTATATCACAATGCTATCATCTTACAAAATGTACAACTCTTTACATTTTGTTAACTATGAGCCTTAACATCTCAAAATATCAGTCTCGTTTTATCACATATATATCTACTGTACATTAAAACAATTAAATGAAGGTGTACAAACATATATTCTATATCAAATCTAAAAACAATAAATAGCAACATAATATAACTAAGACTAAAGTGAAAATAAACTATTAAACTAAACATTAACATTTCACAGATAAATAGGTTGACGATTTTTGGTAAACTTGTGCTTAAGAATCTCTATTCAACAGATCGTCTCTTAAATGTTGCTTGTAAGTATCGGTTTCCATGGTGGTGTATATAATACGTGTGGTTTACGGGTACACCATGTGAGATGGGTGGATTGGTAAGCCCTGAAAAGGACTATGGTAGTCCTAGAAAGGACTGTTGGTGTAGTTCTGAAAAGAACTGTTGGTATTCTTTCTAGGAGAGTTCTAAAAAGAACTGTTGGTAGTCCTAGAAAGGACTGTTGATAGTCCTAGAAAGGACTGTTGGTAGTCCTATAAAGGACTGTTGGGATAGTCCTGAAAAAGACTGTTGGTATTCTTTCTAGGAGAGTCCTAAAAAGGACAATTGGTAGTCCTAGAAAGGACTGTTGTTAGTCCTAGAAAGGACTGTTGGGATAGTCCTGAAAAGGACTGTTGGTATTCTTTCTAGGAGAGTCCTAAAAAGGACAGTTGGTAGTCCTAGAAAGGACTGTTGATAGTCCTAGAAAGGACTGTTGGTATTGCGAGGAGAGGGTGGATGGTAGGAGGGACTCGACGTTTCGAATAGGTTGACTATCCGTCGTCAGGAGACTCCTGACGACGGATAGTCAACCTATTCTTCTTTTTTCTTTTATAGAACAGGATGAATTCAAATAAGTACATTTGGAGTACAGGAAAATCATCCAGTCATTGGAAGCCAACATTCCAACACATTACATGGCAATTTCTCATCTGTAATACTATCAAATACTGTACATTTATAGAGTTACAACATGAAAATAAATATTTGTTGATTGACCTTCGATAGAATCAGTATATTTCACTTTCAAGGTTCTAAATGTTGTTTCTACCAAGTAGATTAAGTAGTTCAAGTGCTCTAAAAATTACAAAACACTATAGCAACCTTCCAAGCAGTATCTTTATTACTTACAATGTTTTTTTTTCTTCTTCTAACATAAACATACACATACATGTATGTGTACCCCTACAGAAATGTAAGTGTGTCGCTAATGGCTAGCTTGTGCTTAGAAGCTTAATAGGCAATCTCTGCTGAAACTAAGCTTGCAGACTATTCCCGCACGCTACTCTGACACCCTCAAAAAAGGCTGCACGCTCACAATTTCAGCAGAGATCGCCCATTAAGCTTGCCGGCAGCTAGTCACAGGCTAGCCGCTAGCTTGCCACATGCTTACATTTCTGTACGGGTAGAACCCTAGTTGGTTTCTATTCTGAAGTAGCTCTCTTAATTGTCTTTAGACAAAAGAACACTTATTAACTTAAATAACAAACAAACAATTTTTAATTCAGCATTTCTGAAATTGATCGTATCAAAGTTTAAGCTGTAGAGGGCACCTTTAATAAAGAAGGAAAACTTTCAAACAATGTTGTTCAAGGCACATCAATGTGTACATTAAAAGTAGTACACTACACTGACACACAATTAAGCCATTCTATGCGTACATGCTACACACTTCTAAATGTTATCTTCTTTTGTATTGTGACTTTTGTCCTGTATTGTTTGTGTGTGGATAGAAGCTACATGTATATTACAGTTAAATATTCTCTTTTTTGTCAAGAAATAAATTTTGTTTTCTATCATCACTTTGACCCTTTAACTCCTTTAAACCTGTGGGATATACTTGGAAATTGCAATAACACTTTTTTTTGTACTATCAGCCAATCATACAAAATTAATTCTTTGTAAACATGTATTTGCATGCACATGCATTCAAATGGTGTAATATTGCATGCTGTACAAAATTAAAAAGAAGCATTAGTTCAAAACACAAATTTACATTCATAGTTTGTATATATATCATGACTAGATTACATTCAGTACGCGGTTTATAACAATCCCAGTATGGAAAATAGAATAGAGTACAATTTCTCTAAAAAATGTTGAATTTTTATATTTTTTAACTGTATGTACAATTTTAACATAAAAATTGGATGGACAAATACATTTGAAAGATGAACATTTCAATTTCTTGTGGAAAGCTTTTAAACAAAATACTTAGAAGTTAAAAAAGATCAGCCAAATAAATAGTCAAGTTGATAGGTTTGCGTTAATGCCATAAACACATCACACATACTGAATAGGTAACAAGATACCAACATAAAATCCAAATGTCTTTTTGTGTACCGGTATGAGTGCATTTATCGTAAAGAGAGAAAACCAGGTTATCACACACATACTGTTATCTTATCATACAGTATATAGTTTCATAGCAACAAGCGTTGCCATGCAATGTCATGCCTCGTGCTGTATAGAGTGGTGAAGTGTGATGTCATAAATGATGTCATAAACATTTTTTTTAGAATTTTCAAATTTGGACTTCATTTTCAGAAAGAACATAGCAAATAATGTCCAAATACCGAAAATCAAAGGAATAGGTTACGTATTGGCTGAGATATGCCCATCCGAGAGATTTTTTTCCCAATAGGCAATCAGTGTTATAGTGCACTGGTTCATAAATTTATGAACCAGTGCACTATAACACTGATTGCCCATTGAAGTAAAATTCATTCGGATGGGCATATCTCAGCCAATACGTAACCTATTCCTTTGATTTTCGGTATTTGGACATTATTTGCTATGCTCTTCCTGAAAATGAAATCCAAATATGAAAATTCAAAAAAAGTGTTTTTATGACGTCATGGCTTCTGTACTCTATAGCGAAAAGGATAACAATTGTAACCAGCGGCCTTGGGTTAAAACCGTGTTTGAATGTATACAGTCGAACCTGTCGTAGTGGCCACCCATCTATAGCAGCCAACCTGTCTAGTGGCCACGAAGAGTGGTCCCTTGCAGAGAATAAAATAAAATGCTATGGAAACTTTGTTTTTGTCTTTCTATAGAGGTCACCTGTCAGCAGTGGCCACTTTTCTTGTTCCAATTACGTGGTCACTATACACAGGTTTGACTGTATTATTATCATCATGTATTGTATCTAGTCAGAGTCATGCACATGTACATATATTGTACATACTGTATCTGTATGCTGTTCAGCCTGCCTGTTTAGTGAGCTTGTTATATATATACTTCATGTATTTCAATTCAAACAAGAACTGAAATGAAAAAGAAGAAAAAAAAAACTGTTGCTGAACTGGTTCAAAACATCAGCTGTTACCCACACTTAACCTGTTTGGTCTCACATAATGTTGATACCATCGCCATCATTCCCATAGAAGTGATGATACATGTTGTCCCTTTATAGATTCCTAGTAGTTCGTGGGTTAAAGGGATCTAGTAACTTTGTTGACATGTGCAAAAAGTGATGAATGGTTGATGCAATGTATATTGTTGTTATCTCATATGTCCACAGGGTATTGTGTGAACATTTCAAGTCAAATGGACATTGCATGGCCAAGTAATGAGCGAAAATGCAAAGTGATAGTCACTAACTCACTGCACCCACTCCGGGGGAGTTTTTCTTATCTGAATACTTCGATCGTACATATCTTTGTAACGAAAGGGAAATTTGAAAAACCGAAACCTGTCCCATGATTTTATTGGTAATACGAATACAACAAGGTACAAGGGAACCGCTAGAATTAAAATTTTATTTTGAGGATTTGGACAATGTTACAAAGTCCCTTTAACGTACATAGTGGGGCTAAGACTGAAATTGAAACACACAGCTGTGTACCCCAAAGTGCTATTGATTTGTGGCATTCTATCCCGTTTGGTGCCAACTCAATTGATTTGTTTGTCATTATCAGACTGTACACTTTGCAATAAATCTGTGTTCATTGCTATATAAATTTATATGTACATGTATCTTGGATACACTGTACATATATTATAAGTTTGTGGGTAAAATATTCAACATTTAAAATGTTCTTTTATAAATTATACAAAATATTTGTTATTTGTATTTATTTTTTGTGCGTATGTGTTTGTGTGTCTTGATCACTGCCTGATAGGGCTGGATACTTTGGAATATATACACACACACTGTACATGCAGTGTTCATATCATGTATACATCATACACCAGTTAAATTATATATCTTAATATGAATTATAGGCCTACAGTTGTATGTACAGTTGTATTGTACACAAACTGTAAAACATTTCATTCAAAAATATTTAAATAATTTGTATTCATTTGTTTGTCTATAATATAAGATTATGTTGAAAATAAATCAAATCAAATCAAATCAAATCAAATCATTGTGAAATACAGGACTGCATCCTACCCACTCCATGTTTGCTACTTGTATCAAATAAATTTTGTTTGTTATATTATGGTTTTTTTTTGTGTGTGTCCATAATGTCTAATAACACAAACATGTCATGAAATTATCTGAAATTTACTAAATTATTCACAAGATACCCGAGACAAACTAATGTTTAGATAATTAATTGGTACTATCAATTTTGTGATGACCATAGAACAAAATACTAGCACACACATAATTAGAGAGGACCTCTATAAACTATAATAATTTAACTCTAAGAAAAGAAAAAGAAAACAACTCGAAACACAAACTTTTAACAAATAAAATAAATGGATATCTATTAATACAAACTCTAATAATCCTTTACACTCTGTAGGGTTTGGAATAAACATAATGCCAAATGTCAAGGTCAGCACGCACTCACACATTATACTCGAGTCACTTTATTGTAAGAAAAAAGGAAAACTTGTCTAATACTTTCAAAATAAACATACAAGAGACATAATAAACATCTTCACGTCACACTATAAACAGATAAAGGAAAGAGAGAGAAAGAGAGATTCACACACATGAAAAAAGACACTGGACAAAACAAACAAAACTTTGTAAGAAAAACATAGACTAAGGATTCAGACCCGACAGACGTCAGAGACATAATTAGAATTGACATCACATGTATCAGAAGAATAAAAACATACTTCAGACACGTACTAAAGAGATTGATACAAGACAAAATAGACACCACTTGGTCCGAAAACAAGGACAAATCAAATATTTAACGTACCACTTTGTCAGAAAAACAAAAATCAGATAATTAATGTACAGTATACATGTGAGTGTACTATACAGAGAAGAAACAATACATTTAACGAAAAATACATGAATGAAGATGAAAAGAGAAGGAGACTCGATCCAACGCTGCCTCGATCAATCGATTCTATAGCGTCTGGTAGTTCTTGTCCTGTCGCGACTGGTAGAACTTGAAGGCGCACAAGCCGATGCCCATGACGGCCACCGCGAGAATGATCCCGCCGATGAAACTTCCCGCGCTGAAACCGCCCATGCTTCCGGCCGGCTTGGCGGTTGTAGCCACGTCGGGCTTATTGGTGGGCCGCTTGGTCGGGGGCTTGGTCGGGGGCTTCGTCGAGGGCACCTTGGTGTTGGTGATGGGTGGTTTGGTGGATGCAGGTGCGGGTGCGGTTGTGGCTTTTGTTTGCGCAGTAGTAGCATTGGTGCCGTTTGGAGCCGATGTTGTCTCGGTGACTACCATTGTTGTCACGCCTGCATGACAAGAATATTCAACATAGAAAATCAAATTAGAGTGATAAGACGTGAGGGTAAGCATCGAAAAGAAATATGTAAAATTCAATATTTAAACAAAAAGGTTTCATGTCAACATCAAATGTGACTGGATATAGCAAAACCACCTGCACTTGTCGGTAGAAATCTAAATTTAGATTTTAAAGCCATGAGAAAGGCCTCATCACAAGGTTCCATATAATACCTTCTTCTAAAATATTGAGCAATATTTGGCAAAGGTATGATTGTTTCAACTTTACTAGTTACATAAGTCTTCAAGTTACATTATGTGAACGTAAAAATGCCTTTTTCTTCAAAACATGAACTGACGACAAGTGCAGGGTTTTGCTATATCCAGTCACAAATACTGTAGTGAATATTCTGGTTGGGGTTTGAGATATTATTTCATAGCTGATAGTTAGGGTTATAAATCTTTGTTTATGAAAAAAATACCAGCAAAGTATTTGTCACCTGGGCAAATGTTTGTGACCTTACAGTAGCTATTGTCTAACACACACTTATTGATTGCTGTATTTCTTGATTTTGTAGGAAAGTCTGATTTTTTTAATCAAATTTTGAAATCCACTTTGAAAGATATTGATACATCATGAAAAACAACGTCTAGATTAAGCACCATTTTCTCATAGCGCATATCTAGACATCATTCTCTAACCGGGTTCATGAAGTTTACCTCGGAGCCCAAATCCGGTGGGTTGAACCCGGTAACCTGGCCCAGATCTCAGGCTTAGTCCAGATTTTCTATCACAACTTACTACAAGTACACCCAAACAAATCTAAATATTTTCCACTATCCCCTGTTTTATATATATTCAGGAATGTCACACTTTTTTAATTAGTTAAATATAAACATAAGTGCATACAAAACTCCTAATTTATCATCCATTAAAAAGAAATAAACAAAAAAGATATGGCTCTGCTCACCTGTCACTTCTGTAGCAAGCATGGGAGTTGGGACAGTTCCATTCTGGGCACAGCAAACAACTGTAATTACAAAGGGGGAAAAAGAAAAAAAAAAAATTTAGTTTGCATACCAAGATATACTGTCGAATACAAGAGGGCTCAGGCCGATTTAGCCCCCGAAATGCCAAAAAAGAGCCCCCGAAATGCCAAAAAAGAGCCCTGGAAAATTTGCATCTAGAGTTCAATGTAAAACAATTTTAGAGTGCTATTTTCAAGCAAGCAAGCTTGAAAAGTAACCCCCCGAAAAATACATTTTAATTTTGTCCCTGGTAGAATGTGATACATATATGATGACACACGCAGTACCCCGGGGTACCGTTGTACCCCGGTATCCCGCATTGAGTAGCGCCATCTTGTGTCCACTCGAAGTACAACCGTATTGCGTTGTGCTTGCAGTGCAGCGCGCGATTGTATGCACGCTATACCCACAGTACAGCCCTAAAAATTAAATAAATAATTAAACAAAATGGCGGATTTTCGTCTGGTACCCCAGGGTACCGTTTATGTCATCATATATTCAAGTCGCCCAAAAGAATAAAAAAATTATTATACTTGAAATAACACAACAAAAATGAAATTTAGTTTGAGTTCCAAGATATTGAATGTGATACATATAATCAAGTCTCCACCAAATAATAAAAGATGATACTAATTTTACAACAACATTAAAATGTCAAGCAGGCACAAGTATTAAAGAAGTTTTATTGTGTATAGGGCCATTCTTTGAAAAGTGAAACTTTTTCGGAAAAATTGAAGTTTTATTTTTCTGTAGTTTTGTTCCATTTTTGGAATGATCCATGTGTAAAGTTTCATGAAATACATGATTTGAAGTTTAAAATGAAACTTTTTTACTCATTTGCATAAATTTACATATTTCAATATTTTTCTAATAATCATAATTCAGAAAATAATCAAGATATCAAAAGGATAATTAGCAAGCTCATTCTTCTCACTTTCCTGTACAGGTTGATACCAACTTTGTAAAAATTCAACCTTTCATTCTTTTCTTAACCCGATATTATAAAATTCCCATTTTTCCATTCATATTGTACATGTCACACACGTGACCACCCCAAAATGTCACACACGTGACCAGACGTTGCCACATAATTAAGTACTTTAAAAAACAACGGTTTGATATAATTCTCATTCATTGCTATTGTTGTACTTACAAATGTATAGTACTTCTCTGGTAATAAGATGAACATTATAGCTATTCATATTTTAAAGTATTTTCCAAATGAAATTTAGTTATGAAAAAAGCGCTCCGTGCGAAGTCACACACGTGACCCATGCCATTTGACCTCTGACATTGAGTTACGTAATCCTTATAAAATCTTTTGTGTTAAGTTTGAAAGACTACAACATATTCAAGTCACATATGAAGTAAAAATCATTATAGTCTCATACTTACTGAAATATAAGCATCCCATTTCAAAATTTGTCATGTTTTGGGTCACACACGTGACCAAGAATGGCCCTATAGGGCAATTCCAAGCAAACATTGACATAACCACTGATTTTTCAAATTCGTTGTACCATAACAAATTTGGTATCAAATGAAAGCTAAAGGATTGAACTTTCCAAAAATGTATTTTGTTTTTGAAAAAAAAAATTGTAAACTATTATTTTATTGTTAATATATAGCATTAATTAATTTTCAGTTATTTTCACAAAACATTCAATTAAATATTAAGCATAAAAGAACTGCGAAAAGGAGTTTTCATAAAATTTTATTTCAGTGTTGATAGGATCATTGCTTCAATTTTTCAGATAAATATCAATTTCGTCATTTTCGCTCTTCGTTCCGCTTCAGTGACTGTCTCATTTACAATCATTAATATGTCACGGCGTTACACTAAAAACATATATTTTTAATATTTCTGGAAAAATATGAATGGGAATGAAATAATTTTTTGTTTTCTCTGTATTAGCCCATAGGGCTATAATATGCATGCTGAATAGCAGCATTATCTTTTACCACTTATTAATATAATCAATATCAATTTGGTCACGGCGTTACGTTTTGTGTAACGCTGTGACGCTACCTACTGGATTCCCATTGACATAACACAGTAGACATAATCAAATAGTGTAAGATATTTTTTGTAGGTATGCTTGGGCATTGCTCATGCTATAATTATATGAATAGGGTCAGTTGATAATGTTTCCATCTCAAAGTTACCCGAGTCATGTATGTGTATGGGTTGTATGTCCGTCTGTCTGTATGTGCATCTGTACATCAGTGTTCTTTTTTTTGCAATATCTCAAGAATCGTTGGATGGATTTCGTTCAAACTTTGTACAATCCATGTATTTAGAGGTACGGATTATTGGATATGATTTTGGTGCATAAGGTCAAAGGTCAAAGGTCACATAGCTATTAAACAAATATGCAAAAATTATATTATTATCAAGATAGTTTGAGAATCCTTGAAGGATAACATGATAATAATACTGGTATGCGTCCAGTGAAGTATATGACCTGATTAGGGAATGGTGTCATGGGAGGTCATAGGTCAACAGGTCAAAATATTGTTGTTGTTTTTTGTTCTCACAATTAAGTTCCAGAATCAATGTTAGAAAGAGTACTGTAGGCAAAATACAATTTTCTGAAACTGTTTGGGGCACAGGTCAAAGGTCACTCGGATAATTACCAATTCAAAAACAAACATTTACTAACTCTGAAATCATGTTACATGAAACAAATCACTTGCAAATATGCACTGTGCAGACCAAAAATTAAACATTTGTATGTTATTTTGAGAAACAAGGTCAAAGGTCAGATGTCAAAGGTCTCATATTTCATTGTTACATTTAAGTATGTATTTTGGTTTTAATATTTGATGGTTCCATTAACTAACTTCTGAAATAGATAAGAATTTCAATTATGTCCTAATAGATTTTTTGATCAATAGAGGGCGCTGCGCTGCAAATTTGTGTCATGCGGATGATCATTTAATAGCATCTTGGTTATATCACCCATTCATCTAGTTCTTTATTGCTTCTGGATCACTACATTAAAATTATATCATATTATTCATCTCTTTAATATCTTATAACATGTACAATTCAGAGGTCACGGCGTTACAGTCACGGCGTTACAGTGCATAAATACATTTATGATATCATATTTACTATGAGCATTGGATTTTTTCTACATTTTTATTTGGATGTTCTAGCTTGATGTCTAGTACAAAGAATCAATGTGACAAAAGTGCAAAATGTTCCTGTAGTTCACAGAGTTTACTTAGTTTCTTAGCATGTAAGAAACCCATGTCTTTTTGCCGTCACGGTGTTACGGCAGATATTGATATTCATAATTAATAATTTATTGGGAATTTTGGTTTTCTTGCCTATTGTAAATTATTGGTAGGATAGTGGTTACAGATGCATATCAAAAGTTGGTTCTAGATATTTAGATTTTATGAGTTATTTGGACTTTCATTGTGAGAAACGCCCTCTGACCGTCACGGCGTTTGCTTGGAATTGCCCTATACATACAAGGGGAAAACAAAACAAGATTTATATGTTGGTATTTGAATGGATATTTGTCATAGAATAGACAAAATAATCTTTCTAATAAAATGAAATTGAAATGTTCTTCTTTTATGTTAAATTGAGAGTGAAAATGAAAAGCTCTTTTGCTAGTGTCACAAATTTGGGCAAGGAAGGCATGTTTCATAACAAACTACTTTACTTTTAAACTGGCCACCATATTCAGCCATTGTATGTAAAAAGAAGATAATAAATAATTACAATTTCATAATGTCCTAAAATCAAGTGGTGTAAAAAAGTGTTAAAGAAAGTTAATACATGTGAATATCATGTTAACCAGTTTACTTTAGACTATTTGATTTTGGTAGAACATGCATTCTTCAGACATCACAGCATTCATGAGTATTTTGGGGAACCAATCCTGATCGGGTTAACGATCCTATGGAAGTTCACAGAGCCGTTATCCCATTTCGCAGCACTGATTTCCCTAGAGAGCTCTCGAAGCGAGGAAATATCGGCATTAGTTCCGCCGCTTCCCAGCCCATCGCCATCGGAACACTCATCATGCGCTTCTTCCGCACATGGCTAGCTCTTCGCCGATTGAATATCACATTTTGATTCTTATCTCTTTGACTTGTGTCAGGTACATGCCATAAGTCCAGAGTTTATACTTGTATATTGAATATGAAGTTATACTATTGTCGAATAAATTATGGTGTTAAACACATTTCATTTCACCACATGTACTAGTAGTATAATATTCAGTTTCAATTTTCAATACAAAATTATACTGCACATGGTAAAATGAATAATGGCGTTTACTTAAATATTTAATTTGACCATACTATATTTAATATTCAATATGAAATTATACTACTGTACATGGTGTTTAACACATTTCATCATAGTATCATGTCATAATCAGTATTTTGTATGGTATTAAAAGACAAGTTGTAGTCAGTGCGCTTTATTAGAAACACATACAATTTCACTTCTTTCCAAGTTCTTTCCAAGGTGCATGGTTTTAACAAAATATCATACTTAAGTTTCTATTAATTTCTTTTGGACAGTTTAACCCATTCAGGACTGGCCCCGAAAAATACTCGGGTTAGGGTCTATGGAGAATACATGTCATGGCAAAATCAAGCAGACGTAAACAGGTTGAATCTTAAAGGGGTCTAGTAACTTTGCAAAAAGTTATGCGTGGTTAAAGGGATCTTAACTTCGTTGACATGTGCAAAAAGTGATGAATGGTTGATACAATGTATATTGTTGTTATCTTATATGTCCACAGGGTATTGTGTGAAAATTTTAAGTCAAATGGACATTGTTTGGCCAAGTAATGAGCGAAAATGCAAAGTGATGTTCAGTAACTCACTGCAATCACTTTGTACATGGAAGAAAAACTCGCCCGGAGTTTTTCTTGTCTGAATACTTCAATCATACATATCTTTGTAATGAAAGGGAAATTTTAAAACCCAAAACCTGTCCCATGATTTTATTGTTAATACGAATACAACAAGGTATAAGGGAACCGCTAGAATTAAAATTTTATTTTGAGGATTTGGACAATGTTACTAAGTCCCTTTAATAAAATGCGTATTGGTGTGATCTGATATGTCCAGAAAGTAATGTGTGAAAATTTCAAGTTAATTGGATGTTATTTGGGCGAGAAATGAGCAAAAACGCAAAGTGATATTCACTTACTCATTGCGTTCACTTTGTACGCGGCTTAAAAGATCCCGTAGATAATTTGACATCCGAACACTTCAATCGTAAATATCTTTTGAACGAAAATAGAAATTTGAAAACTAAACGTGCCCCATGCTTTTATTGTTAATTAACGAGTACAACAAGGTACACGTATGAGGGAACCGCTAGAATTCCAATTGGATTTTGAGAATTTGGACAATGTTACGAAGTCCCTTTAACAATTTTATTGTCACCAGTCCTGTACAATAAAACAACAATTACAAGAAAGAAGATTACAAAATCACCTCTAGTTATGACCCAAAATTATCCAGTTCTTTAGAAAGCTTGATACAGTTTCACTTTCTTTTGAGGCATGCATACAAATGATGACTTCCTTCAAAAACAAAATCATAAAATTTGAGCTCTGAACTTCAGTCACGATTCAAACAAATTACTCATCATCATGTGACTTTACTACTGCTTACATGTATGCATGCTAGACAGAGATTCACACGTTCACATTGATTCATCAGTGCACACAGGGAATAAACATGTTTGTCACAATTTAAAGGGACTTAGTAACATTGTCAAAATCCTCAAAATCCAAGATTTTGGAATTCTAGCAGTTCCTTCATACCTTGTTGTATTCGTATTAACAATAAAAGCATCATGGGACAGGTTTTGGTTTTTCAAATTTTCCTTTCGTTTAAAAGATATTTACGATTGAAGTGTTCAGATGTTACATGTATATTATCCACTGGATCGTCAAAACCGTGTACAAAGTGAGTGACTGAGTGCAATGAGTTAGTCAATATCACTTTGCATTTTTGCTCATTACTCGGCAATATAACGTCCATTTATCTTGAAATTTTCACACAGCACCCAGTGGACATATCAAATAACAACAATATACATTGTATCAACCACTCATCATTTTTTGCACAGTATGTCAACAAAGTTAAGCTAGATCCCTTTAATTTTGACACGAGTACCTCACAAGCGGAAATGTATAAAGATCTGTACGCTATATCACATGACATACAAGTTTCTGCTACACATGTACTGACCGAGTGATTATATAGATTTTCAAATTAACTCAATTCAATTTTATTAATGAAACAAAGCATGGGACAATTTTCTATTAAACAAATTGTGTCATTTTAAGTTTAATTTAATAAAAGATCCATTCAGATTGGGCCACTGAAACTATTAGGTTCTATGGTTCTATCCAATATCACTGGCTCATATGTGACCCGCTATAGCAAAACCCTGCACTTGTCGGTAATTCATGTTTTGAAGAAATGGGCATTTTAAAATACACAATGTGTGTAAAAGATCTATGAAAGTATGATTGTAAAATTTAAACAATCATATCTTCGCCAATTATTGACCAATTAGTTAGAACAAAGGATCAAATGAAAGCTTGTGATGGTATGACAATCTACATTTTGATTTTTACTGACAAGTCCCGGGATTTGCTATACACCGTGTCCCAGAAAAAATGAAACCGGGTTTCATGGCAGAAATTTTATGTTATAATGAATAATTTCCTTGATGATATATGTCTGAAAAGCTATGTGTCTCTTCTTTTATTTGATATACAACTTATGGCACATAATTCACGCATGACTGAATTAGAATGATAGAAAGTGGTGTTACCAAAATTCAATTTGCGCGCAGAAATTGCAAGTTTGGGTGAGGTTTTGGGGAGAGTTTTAAGAGTAGTAAACGTACTTCTTTTGAAAAAGGACATACACCGCATGAAAATTCATAATTTTATCTTTTATATGACACCTCATGATTAAAAAATCAATTATATATGCCAGAGAACGAATACAATGAAAACATGCTTGATTCCAGCCCAAATGAGTAACTTTCCTGATCTAGCCTGTTTCCTGATCCCCATGTTTGTGTAAATTCACTCATGCATCAAAGTCCATTGTCAGCTGCTAGTCAGGAAAGCTGAGCGACTTCTTACTCAACTTTCACTCATTCGGGCAGAAATCAGGCATGTTTTCATTGTACTCGTTCTCTGGCATAAATCATTTATTTTTTTAGCATGAGGTGTCATATAAAAGATAAAAATATGAACTTTTATGTGGTGTTTGTCCTTTTTAAAAATAAGTACGTTTACAACTCTTAAAACTCACCCAAACTTCAAATTTATGCGTGCAAATTGAATATTGGTAACACCACTTTCCATTGTTCTAATTCAGTCATGCTTGAAGTATGTGCCATAAGTTGCACATCAAATGAAAGAAGAGACACAGAGCTTTCCAGGCATATATATATCATCAATTAAATTATTCATTATGACAGAAAAATTCTGCCATGAAACCCAGTTTCGTTTTTTCTGGGACACTGTGTATATAGTCAACAAACAACATTTTCTTTTTTCTTTTTATATTTTAGGTTTTCCATTTTTCTTCTTCTTCATTGAGCGTCTAATGAGCGCACACAATTTTGTTTTCAGTCCATTAACAAACTATTATAGGTCTGTACATACTAGCCCAACTGGACCTTAATGAAATTGAAGTTAATTTTCCCTCATAAAGGGCATGTCTAATTATATATAGCTTTTAACGTGCACAAACAGATTTCATGCCCAGACTTTTAATAACTCAACTTTTTTTTTCTCTCATAAGTGTTTGCACACATATATTCCAGCTCTGGAGTTCTCTACATTATAATACACATAGTAAATGTCACTGGGCTGAAATTTCACTTGAAGCCGTGTGTCGTGCATATAAACACACACCCATCCCGCCCTTTTGGGTAATTCATTAAATATTTGTTCTTGGGGGATTAGAACACAGGAATCTATACAAGTGAGGAATAGGTTTCATCATGGTATTGGGACTATATGATGTACAATGTATGTGGTAATGTACATTGTATGTAGGCAGAGTGAAACTGAATTAAGCGTGTTTTTCACGTCACATATATTATGTTTGCCTTTATTGGGCACATGAGTTTAAATATTTTGAGGAAATATTATGGCTTACATAATGATTCAAGAAATATATTTGAAAATTACCTATATTCATTTTTTTATTTGAAAATTATAATGGTTCTTTATCACTATCAATGACAAGAATAATTCTATATTTATTATTAGTCATTATTATCATTTTCATTATGATTATATCATTATCTAAATTATTATTATTTTCATCACAAGTCAGAATCATTATCATACTTTTTTTTTTTAAGGATTAAAGTAACAGTTACACAGAGCACATACATACTGTAATATTCATATTGTTGAAAATTGGCTAACATACATGCCACAGGAATGGTCCATTAAAAACTTATGATTTAAATATGCAAGACTCAAAATAATCACACTAGCAATTCCCCGATGACATTGGGCCAGTGAAAATTGATGTGACCATGCAAGAAAAGTTTCATGTAAGTCAAGTGGCCTGATATTCAAAGTACTAGTGGAATTTACTAGCCCAACTAGCAAAGTCTAGCAAATGTGTGTTTTTTTGTTTGTTTGTTGTTTTTTTTTGGGGGGGGGGGGGGTGGTGAAGCCCTGGTTGGATTGGTGCTGTGTTGGTCTTGAAAAAGACTACTTTTTTCCCCTATCTGCATTTCACTTTCACATAATTCATTCAAAGACTTCATAATCAATTATTCTTACAGTGCAAGTCATTAACTATGACATAATCTACTTTAGTTTCATTCCATTCCATTCCATTCTATCTTCTTTCTTTTTTTCCATTTCATTTACTTGCAAGTTTTGTGCAAAAAAAATAGCAAATAATAAAATACAACAGAAAACTTATAACAATGCATTCCATTGTATTTTATTCCAGTTCATTCATTCTTACGTGGTCCATTGCAGAAGGAGTTGATTATAAAATTGCAGTTAATTGCGAGTCAGAAAATATGTACATTTGAACCAATCAGATTTGCGCATTCAGTCACATGATCCGACTTGCAATTCATTGCAACCTTACAATCGATTGCAACTCTTTTTGCAACAGGGGTGGCCCAGAAGTGCAAATGTTGAAGATTTACCCTCATTGCAAATTAAGTTTGCCTTCTTGATACACTTTTGTCATGTACATGTTTGTACATTATGAATAATATAAACAGCAGTTCAAGACATTGTGGTGACATCATCATAACAGGTGTCAAAAGACTGCACAGTAATTTAACCCATTCAAAACCATTTGGTTTATTAAAGGGATTCAACACCCACAAATAATTTTCTATTTTATTAAATATGGTAGATAGTTTTAGTAGTCCATTCCACCAAAAAGTTCAGAAAAAAAGGTTTCCAGAAAAATTCTAAATTTGAAAACGCATCATCATACTAAATAATATATTTGCCATGGGTCTGCAGAAGACTAGTCTATAAATATGGACATACATGTGTTCTATTGTCTCCAAACGTACACGTGTACAGAAATGACGCACTCGCAAAAGTTTGAAGCTTACTGAACCACAGGCCCTGTTACGTGTAGGTTCCATAAGTTTTGGTGATTAATAATTAATTGCATTGTTTATGAATTGTAACACAACCCTAAGTTGCAAAATCAAACGACGGTACCAAAACATATATAAGCCGAGCAGTGTTGGGTCGAAGACCAGAGGATCCGAGATCAAGATCAGACAGTCCAAGATCAAGATCGAGATCAAGACCCGCAGCTCAAGATCGAGATCAGAACCTCCGAGATCAAGATCAGATATATGTCCGAGATCAAGATCGAGACCAGGCTTAATTAAGAATAAAAAAGGAAGGAAAGGAAACAGAATACCCACAACCATTCTAAGAAGATTGTATTATAATTAGTGATGATTGGAATTTTTTTTTAAACTCTCTGTGTAGAGGTGTTAGAACTTGCTTTGCATTGACATCCTGCCTTTTATTGGGTTCTTTGTCTTTTCGTGAAATTGAAAATAAGTGTTTTTCCGTGTCGGACGTACAGGAAATAAATAGTACTGATATTAATTAGCTACAAATCGTAATTAAAAGAGTATTTTTCTAATTTATGTGTGGTAATGGATTCAGAAAGTTATACTGTGTACATCTATCATAGTCAATTGATTAATCAGTCTATTTTAATTGAAATACATAAAAAGATCAAATGGTATGTTACAGCAAAGAAAAATCAGCAACTTCAGTATGCCTTGATTTGGAAGGGTCTCATGACCTTGACCTTGATCAATTTTTTTTTTAGTGAATGATTTTTGACAGTTCACATTATTACCTTCAAATTGATGTATCATTTGGACCAATATGATGATTTTGAAATTTTGGCCTACTGGTTGACATATTTATGGAATTGCCTACCAGCTAAATACATAAATTATAATTCCACCACTTATAACCTGCAGGGATTATGGTGGGCAAACAAAGGACAAACAATGATCAATTTGTAGCTTTTGGTTAATTTGATATAAAAAAATGTTCCAAAGTAAACAAAACACCGTTGATCACTACATTGAATTTCGGCTGCTTGATTTTCCGTCCAACTATGAGCAGCCCAGGGGGCCCGGGTGTATCCGCTCCACGGAGTCATGTTTTCGCTGATTGGTGATCGATTTTAAAAGATTTTTCGTAGGATATTTTACCTAATAACAATGTTGATCTCGAGCTGATCTCGAGCAAAAATTCAGAGAACAGAATAGTTAGGCTGCTAAGGGCCTGGAATCATAACAATTGTGCACAAAATGAAAGAAGTGTGAATTTTTCACAGATAGATCATATTATCATAACGTTTAATTTCCCCCGTGGAAGTTCGCTAATTATGACCATAAGGGGCGGGACAGTGTCTTGAAAGAAAGGGGGTGCAAAGTGCGTTATTACACCATTGTATGGGTATCTAACATGACTTGATTTTCTCCTTAATATGTTAATGGGTTAAAAGTGACCTGAAAATCATATTTTATATTGTCCATTATTATAATATATATGATTATTTTATGGGGTAAATGAAAAGGATTGGGGCCCCCACCCCCCCCCCCCCCCCTCACTTTTCACATGTGTCTAAAGTTAACTAATCGTTCTTTTGTCCAACATTTTTTTATTGATTCATATTCTAGAAGGATAAAGAATATATTTTAGCTTTGTTGCTACCATGGCAACATTGGGCAACTATTTTTAAAGCATTATAAACTAAATTAGCTAATTTGCATATTTGTGAAATAGTGTCAGGGGTCATTTGTTTTCTAGGTATTGTACAACATGGATAACAAACAAGTATTCTAGGGTATTTGGGGGCAAGGATTCCATTTCTGGTGCTCGTTTGAAAGTGCCATATTGGCAACACCCTTAGATCCAAGATGACTGCCCCTAATTTGCATATTTATGAATATTAATGATTTTCAGTAGCTACAGCCTCTTATAAATCATAATTACAGACGATTTCCTCAATTATGCTCTAAATGCGTGTTAAAGATAATTTAGTCTGGTTGCCACATCGGCAACCTCTGGCAATGCATGCAATTAGCATAATTAGGTATTTTACCTAATTTGCATATTCCCCCAAATCGAGTATATTGGGAACACAGGAAGTAAAAATGACAAGGAATACCACTTTTCCAAGGTTTGAGGGGGCAACAAATCCATCCATGATACTTAGTTAGACGTATCACCTTGGCAACCGACATAAATCCAAGATGGCCGCCTTTGTAATTTTGAAGGAAAAATGCTATTTGCCACTTTAATTGCATTTATTTTATAAAATTATGATTTGTTTACTGTAAGCAAACAACTACATTATGATTCAAGTATTCTAGTTACTTATTCCAATAATTAAAAGTCCAAATATCATAATATCGATCTAATATAACCGAAATAATACAGTCATGTATCATAGCATGTGTAATTTGGGGAGCAGCCATCTTGGGTTTGAGATGGTTGCCATGGTTAAACAGGGAAGTAATTATCAAAAATGGATCTGTTGCCCCCTAAAACCGTGGAAAAGTGGTATTACTTGTCATTTTTACTGTCCGGGTTCCCAATATACTCGATTTGAGGAAATATACAAATGATATAAAATACCTAATTATGCAAATAATATGCATCGCTAGAGGTTGCCTTCATGGCAACTAATCTTTGATATCTTAAATACATACTTAGAACATAACTAACAAAAAATAATCTGGAATCATTGCTAATAAGGGGCTGTAGCCACTGAAAATCAATAATATTCATACATATGCAAATTCGAGGCAGCCATCTTGGATTTGGGGATGTTTCCCATATGGCACTTACAAACGAGCACCAGAAATGGAATCCTTGCCCCAAAATACCCTAGAATACTTGTTTTATCAATATTTTACTATTCCGATATTGAAAATGACCCCTGACCTTTATACACAAATATGCAAATTAGCTAATTAACTTTAAAAGGTGGGAACAAAGCTAAAATTTCTTCTTAAACCTTCTAGAATATGAATCCTTAAAACATGTTAGACTAAAGAACGTCTCCAGGTCTATAATACACAAGTATAGATCCGTCTACAGGACTATTTATTTACTTCAATGACATTGATAAGTGCATAGATAATGAGCTCCATAACCTTTAACCCCATGACCCCAACATCTTTAAATTATATCATTGTCACCCCGCGGATGCGAGGCTAACTGCTACAATCATATTTAAAACGAAATATAGGAGAAGCGTTAAGAATGATGCCTCCAATCGGTAAAATATGGTGGTAACAAGGTCAAGAATGATGCCTCCAATCTGTAAAATATGGTGGTAACAAGGTCATGACCTCTAAAGGTCACTTGGGGTCAAATTGAGCAAACTTCCACGAGGGAAAATAATTCACATATAATGAAGATTATATGGTAGGACTTTCATACTTCTTTCAAAAAGTGCACAATTGTTACCCTTAGCCGCCTAACTAGAAGCTCCGAGATCAAGATCAAGACCAACACCTTCGAGATCAAGAACAAGATCGAGATCACAGATTGCCGATCTCGAGATCAAGATCGATCTCGAGATACCCAACACTGATAAGCCTGTGGACAACTGTACATAACAAATTTCTTATTTTGTCAATTTTCTTCAAAGTCAAACATTTCCATTCCATAAAGTCCAACCTGCAATGCAGGAATTTTTAATTTTAGGGGGCTACTTTTCCAATCTGATGGATATCCAGAAATTGTTAATACCCTATCTTAGATGGTAATTTTAGGGGCTACCTACTGATTTCAGGGGGCTATTTTGAAAATTAGGGGGCAAAATCGCCTTCAGCCCCAGTATATTTCCTAACCTGCCAACCTGTCTCAGTGGCCACCTGTCTATATGCAGCCAACCTGCCTTTAATGCCCACAAAAATGAACCTCCTCAGAGAAAAACAATGTCATAGTCTCATAGAACATGTCTATGCAGGTCAACTGTTTACAGTGACCACTTTTCTTGTTTCCCTTGTTAGGACTTAGGTGATCACTATGTTGGACTAACATGTATAGAAAATAAAATAAAATTTCACAATTTAAGGACAATATTGTGATGTATTTCCACTATTCCAGTCAAAATTGATCATTAAAATTTGCCTAAAGAAATTTCCACTTAGTTTGCTTACTCTTCATCTTCTTTAGACTGATTTTTTAAAACATCAAAGTTGTACATCATTCAATGACTAAATAAGATTAAAGTGATCCATGATTATGTAGGCATTAACTTTATATTTTTCTGAAAACGATATATTGGGCCATTCTTGGTCACGTGTGTGACCCAAAATATGAAAAATTCTGCAATAGGATGCTTATATTTTAGTAAGTATAGGAGGTATGGTGATGTAAACTTCATATATGACTTGCACATGTTGAAGTCTTTCATGTGTAACACAAAAGATTTTATTAGGATTACGTTGCCCAAGGACAGAGGTCAAATGGCATCGGTCACGTGTGTGACTTTGCACGGGAGCACTTTTGAAGAAAAAAAATTTAACTCAATTTCATTTTGGAAATCCTGTAAAATATGAAAAGCTAAAATGTTCATATTAGTATCAGACAACTTATATACCGTAAACCGGGGTGACTTTGGCCCCCGGGGTGACTTTGGGCACTTTTTGAGAAGGCTGTATTTTCATCAAGTCTCACTCTTTCAAACTAATTTCTTTTTCTATTCATTACCCTATATGAATATATTTGAAACAATAAGATATTTGTTCTAAATAGTGAGGCTTGATGAAAATACATTCAACTCAAAAAGTGGCCAAAGTCACCCCGGGTGCCAAAGTCACCCCGGTTTACGGATATATATCTGTAAGTAAGAAAATGGTGAAAGATTAAAATTATCTCAAACTGTTGTTTTTGAATGCACGTTATTATGTGGGGATGTCTGGGTCACGTGTGTGACATTTTGGGGTGGTCACGTGTGTGACATGTACAATGTGAATGGAAATATGAATTTTACAAATATTAGGTTTAGACAGTAAAATGAAGTTCAATTGTCACAAAGTTGGTATCATCATGTACAGGAGAATAAAAGGAATGAGCTAGATTGATTATTTTCTGAGTTATGATATTTATTGGAATATTGAAATATGAAAATTTAATAATTTTTCTAAGAAATTTTATAAATTCAATAAAAAAAATATATTTCATGAAACCTTGGACACTGATCTTTCCATTAATGGAATAAAACTACTGAAAAAACAAACTTCATTTTTTTCAAAAAAGTTTCACTTTTCAAAGAATGGCCCTATTATAGACTTCAATCATCAATTGCAATATCTTTGTAAGATTCTTGTGATGTGCTATTTTCATAGAAAAAGAACAATGTTTTTTATGTCAGATTTTATCCCCGATCGTTCGCGAGAAAAATCCAGAGTATCCAAATTCTGATATGATCAGGCTACCAAATATGGCCCGACCAGGCCCGTGCTTTAATATGGCCCCCCTGTTTATCAGCTGATTACGCGCATTAACACAGATAATACCGCGCAGTGAACTTCTTTTGCTTATCTATTTCTTTTGTGGTTAAGCGCAATAAGACTCATCGCGCAAGCAAAAACCATCTTATGCGCGCTAAAAGTCAAGTGTGTACAAATGAATGGGAAATTTGTTTGCACAGGGGAATAATTTGGTAAATGGACATCGTTTCAGAATCAGCTCAGATTCGGCAGATTTGTCAAGTTTATACAAATATTTTGTGGATAAATGTAATCTTGAAGATTTTAAGAACACTTTGATGGCACTTTTATTGGAAAAAGTTTATAATTTATCAAAGAAAACAGACCTTTTAAATCATGTAAATAGGGGGCCATATTACGGCACCCTCTTTCAATGTGATTTTTTTGCGCAGTGAAATCCAAATCGCCATTACGGGACAATTATGATCGCAGTCGGGAAATAAGGTATGGCATTGTTTTCATCTTCATTTGAAGTTCATTCTTGACGAATTTTGTGGCTTCTTCAAAGATATTTTGTCAGATATCGGTTGTTAAACATTAGGGGGGCCATATTCGGACACCGCATCATACTCTTTGACTAGGATCGAAAAGCGTTCCGAAACGCTTTTCAATTCAATCTTAAATATCTCCATTTAGTGAAATATTTGAAAAAATCAAACCCATTTCATTCTTCTGTTAATACATGTTATACAAAAACTAAGCCAAACAACAAGGTGAAAGTTCCAAGTGATTTTGGTTGAAATTGACAAGTTAATGGATCATTTTAACAGAATTAGTCTCAAACAAAAGGCATACAAAATTACAAAGAACAAATACAGTTTGTCAAGACAAAGACGTCCAACTCAAAGACAAGATCTCTAGTCTTAGTCTTGACTTGTCAAGAACAAAGAAAAGGTTATGCCTGGCTTATCATTTATGCAAATTGCAATTAATTAACAATTTCAATTAGTTTATACAAAAATCCAACCAACGTCCAACCAGCTAACTCAAGTCATTGACTTTGTTTGATTTTTCCACAAATACACCCAAGACAATGATATCCAAACAGTAGTTTCAAATCAAATTGGGATTAGCAGTTTTACAAAATAAAGAAAAGGGCCACCGCAAGAGTGTTCACACATGTATTCTACACTCTACAGCCTACAGGCCACAATCAAATTCACAAGCAGCGCAACATACAACACACCCACCCCTGGACTATCATGACAATAATTGGGCGGCTGGACTCGGCCAAAACCATGGGAGGAATACGCTGGAAAATCGAACGCCCCACAGATTGACCAGAAAAAATACTCACCGAAAACAGTCGACAAACATGCCGCAAAAAGTGCTATCCTGGACACCATATTGACACAATTTGTTCGATCTTAGTAGTGACGAAGGAATAATGAAAAAAACACAAACTATCAGAAAATTTAGACTGGAAGGAAGCTAGTAAAATAGGCAATTATAATGAGATAAGTCAGCTTCAGTCCACTTCAATCGTCTGCAAAAGGCAACTGTTGTTGTTGTAATTTAGTTCTTTTGGCGATCTATGACGCCTATGGCAAGCCTTTTGTGAAAAAATCGATAAACTCTGTTTTTCTCAGATATTTATTTTTATTTATAAATAGGGTTCCATGACATATGCTCCGCCGACATTTGCTCCGAAAAATGCGACAAATGCTCCGCGACAAATGCTCCGCGATATGTGCTCCGCCGACATTTGCTCCGCCGACAATTGCTCCGCCGACAAATGCTCCACCGACATTTGCTCCGCCGACAAATGCTCCGCCGACATTTGCTCCGCCGACAATTGCTCCGCCGACATTTGCTCCGCCGACAAATGCTCCGAAGCTGCGACAATTGCTCCGCGACATTTGCTCCGCCGACAATTGCTCCGCAGACAAATGCTTCGAAGATGCGACAATTGCCCCACCCTGTATAAAGAAACGTGAAACAAACAAACCAGCCAATAAAATATTTGAATGAATCGATGGTTACTGAATCGATTGTACTCCAATTTCACAAGAGATTCGCATAACATATAAAAGCGCACTTCATACCAAAGGTACTTGAGAATTCATTCAAGAGTTTAATCTTCAGCGGAGTAAATGTCGGTGGAACTATTATGGTTGAGGAACATATGTTGTTTTTGGACCATTTGAAGTACTGTCAGCTTCAGAGCATATATTTCTGCGGAGCAATTGTCACCGGAGCAAATGTCGTATCTCCGGAGCATATTTCGGCGGAACAATTGTCGGCTAAGCAATTGTCGTATATTCGAAGCATTTTCGGAGGAGCAATTGTCGCATCTTCGGAGCATTTGTCGGCGGAGCAATTGTCGGCGGAGCAAATGTCGGCATAGCATTTGTCGGCGGAGCAAATGTCGGCGGAGCATTTGTCGGCGGAGCAAATGTCGGTGGAGCATTTGTCGGCGGAGCAAATGTCGGCGGAGCATTTGTCGGCGGAGCGATTGTCGGCGGAGCAAATGTCGGCGGAGCAAATATCGCGGAGCATATGTCGCATTTTTCGGAGCAATTGTCGGCGGAGCATATGTCGTGTCACCATAAATAGAGCCTAAATAAATATCTCAGAAAAACAGAGTTTATCGATTTTTGCACAAAAGGCTTGCCATAGGCGTCATAAATCGCCAAAAGAACTAAACTGAAGTTTATCACCAGATAAACACAGTTTGTCAACAAAAAAAACTAAGTTTATCAGTTGATAAACTCAGGTTTTCAAGAAAACCTGAGTTTATCAACAGATCAACTCATTAACTTAGTTTTTCTGATAAACACTGAGTTTATCAGTTAAAGGAACTACAGCGTCTAGATGGCATAATTTTCACAATTCGGCCTTCTATATGTAATTTTTCCCGAAGAAAAAGAATTTGGCAGTCATTTCTCATGAAATCAATCAATTTTGGGGTAATTAGTAAATATCTAAATGTCCTGGGAACGCCCCTTTTAAATCGCCAAAATGTGACGTCATCTAAAGAACGGACTAATGAACTAAATTCTGTAGATGACGCGTCATGACGTTAGCCAATGAATTGTCAATCACATGTCGATCACGCTGCCGATTCCGGACCCTAAATGTGGGTGGGGCGTAAACTGGCTGCTAAGTGAGATTTGGCATCAGAAAACTAGTCTTAAATCACTACTGTGTTTATTTTCATGGATTTTTTTTCGGCAGACCTATGTTTCAAGTCTTCAACTATGGAATAAGTGTCAAAGTACGTTGTATTCTTTAGGTCCTTTAATAAACCTAATTTATCAAGATAAACTTAGTTTTTCTCAAGAAAAACTGAGTTTATCACAGTTTTTCTGATAAACTCAGAGAAAAACTGTGGTTATCTGAGAAAAACTCAGTTTATCTGAGAAAAACAGAGTTTATCGACTTTTTGCGCAAAAGGCTTTCCATAGACGCCACAGTCGTTTCTTTCAATCGTCTGCAAAAAAAGTCGTCTGCAAAAAGCAACTCGAAGGATCGTGACTAGTCTATTTTTCAGACTTGAGATTTCTGTAAGTCTTAAACATTTTTTTTTTTTTTTGGGGGGGGGGGGGGGGGGGGCAGGGACGGGGGCTTACGAGAGAGCCAAATGATGGAACCCGGCCGGAGGATAAATATATCCGTTTGGAAAATGTGGGACCTACATTTATTCACAAATTTAAAGGTAGTGTTGAGTATTGGTATTTCCCGAAGTGCCCCCCGATATTTTGTTTGTGAGATAATGAAAAACTGACTGTCAAATTCGAAATAACATACAATTTTAATGACAGAATAAACTTTATTTTATCAAAATCGCTTCAGAAACGGCTGAAATATCCATAAATATATTTGTATTCAAAATGTTCTTCACCGGCAATCACCGGGCGATATTTTGACAATTTTAGAAAAAATTTCAAAAAATGCTCGAAGACTACTTTGACAAAAATCAGAATAGGTTTTTAAAATTAAAAAGTCGTTGATGATTATCTCTATTGAATCATTATTTTAACAAACATTAACATAACGCTGCAAAAAATAGCTTTATCCCATAATGTTTGTATAATCATCAATAATAATGTCAGTGTTAGATTTATATCTATCTCCCTATATTTTTTTTTCTAATAACCTCTCTCTCTCTCGCTCATAATAAAGTAGTAAATTATATGATAGTAATCGATGTATCTTATTAATAATTAATGAAATTATAGAAGATAGCATAAATGAAAATGTATGAACCCTCCTTCTCATTCCTATATAGGCCTACCACCCTCTCGTATACTTCATCTCATTGTTCTTCTTCCTCTTCTCCTCCTCCTCCTCCTCCTCCTTCTTCTTCTTCTTCTTCTTCTTCTTCTTCTTCTTCTTCTTCTTCTTCTTCTTTGGTTGCAATAAATTTCAATTGAATATATAAATCATATAGCCTAGGTCATTGAATACAATGCAAGACACACCGGGTCTATAATTTTGTATTACTTTGTTGTTATTTTTCCTTGCAAGTCTTCCTAATAGTTTTTCATTTCTTGGTTCTCTTTTGGAAAATAGTAATTGGATAAAGCACTAGTGAAAAAAGATCCACTCCACAAAAAAAGATTTAAATTATTATCTCATTTTAATTACACAGCAAATTAGTGAGTGTGCCATCAATGCGCTTTTTAAAAACAAGTGCAATGGCGCCATCTCTTGACAAAAGCTTGAATTTTTCAATGGAGATAGTGTGGTGCCATCATAGAGTTATATATAGATATAACTCTATGTGTGGTGCCCATCGATATAATAAAAAAAAATGGCTGTGCCATGCCCGGGGGGGGGGGGGGGGGGGGGGGGGTACTCAGATTATAGTCGGACGGGGGTGTGCGGCTGAGACCTCCAAACCCATACCCACATCTAAGGGTCCTTTTGCGAAAAATGGACCCATGTCTAAGGATTTTTTTCGCTTGCGGCGCATGTTTTGGGTGTATTTCCCGCAAATTTTGTGGTTTTAACTTAGAGAGAGTAGCGAGCTTGAACAATTTTGCAATTTCACATCAGCAAATCCCAGAATCCCGTATGAAAAAGGGGAAATATGAAAAAAGGGACCCATGTCTAAGGATTTTTTTTATGAAAAGGGGACCCATGTCTAAGGATCTTTCTTGAAAAAGTCACCCTTCCCAGCTGCACATCCCCGTATATCCAATATACGTGAGTACCCCCCCCCCCCCCCCCCCCCCGGGGTGCCATGCCAAAATAATAATAATAATAATAATAATAATAGTGGATACTTATATAGCGCACGTTCCGTCTTTCGACGCTCGCGGCGCTTAGAGAAAAAGAAAACAAATAAACAAACAAACAGACAGACATACAAAAACAAATTAGAGTACACCTATTGTTCAAATAAATAAGTTTTCAACATAGTTTTAAAGGTATCTAAGGAAGGTGATTGGCCCAATGTTTTGGGCCAAGGTATGAGAAGGAACGATCTCCCCATGAGCGTTTTACTCTGGGTACTTGGAGGGATTGTGTGTTAGACGAGCGAAGACTACGTGAAGGTGTGTACATTGTGAGGCTATTTTGTAAGTAGGCAGGGGCAAATGAATGAAGTGAATGATATACAAGTAATATAATTTTAAAAATAATGCGTTTCTCAACAGGAAGCCAATGGAGGGACTGAAGGATTGGTGTTACGTGTGAAGACTTCTTTGTGTATGTAAGTAGTCTGGCTGCAGAATTCTGTAGACGTTGGAGCTTATTAACTTCTTTTTGTGGGAGATTACCGAACAGAGAATTTGAAAAGTCAATACGAGATGAAATCAATGCGTGAATCAAGGATTCAGCAGCAGAGGGTGACAAATACTTCCTAATGAAACCTAAGTTGCGTAATTGGAATCTTACAGACTGTGATACATGAGATATAATTATGGCTAACAAATTAAAGATTTGCATCAAAAATGACACCAAGGTTACGAACAGTTTGTGAAGGTTTTACATGACAATCTCCAATCCTAATTTGACACTGGTCATAATTAATCTTTGACAACATCTGTTTCGAACCAAATAATACAAACTCTGATTTCCCATCATTCAACTTTAAGCCATTTCTTTCCATCCAAAGTTTAACGTCATCAAGACAAGACTCAAGTTTTGTAATTGTACTAGAAAGAGTATTAACAGATGGGGGGAATGAAATAAACAATTGGATGTCATCTGCATAACAATGGTAACTACTATTGTGTTTACAAAAAATTTGGCTGATAGGCTGGAGGTATAAAGAAAAAAGTAGTGGTCCACCCACCGACCCCTGTGGCACTCCACATGATGTCGGGATGGTGCAAAGTCATTTGGCCATTTCACCTTCTTCTTCCCCTTATCCTCTTCTTCTTCATCTCCCACTAGTCCTCCCTAATTTGTGCTCCTCCTCACGCCACCCCCTCCTTCTTCACTTGATATGCTCCTCCTCCTCCTCATCCCGCCTCCCCTCCCCAGACCTAGCTAGATTTGGCCAAATATTAGGGCATATGATGTTTTTTTTTCGGGGAGGGGTGCTGCACACTTAGCCCTGACGGCCTATGCAGAGTAGCACTCTCCTAAACACAGATCTCAGGCTCACCAAACCCTTTTTTTTGGGGGGGGGGGGGGGGGGGGCAGGGGTAGGGGGCGTATTTTACTCCATAGTGTATAAATACTTATACGGCGGCAGTATGGGACCCACACCAAGCTTTTTTAATCAACAAAATCGAAATGGTACCAAGGGGGTACCAAGGAGGGCGGCTGGATTCATTTCGAATGACTATGCCAACACATCAAGTATAACAACCATGCTGAACAACCTACAAAAAGCAGAGAGACTGCTATAGACATTCCCGCTGCAGTGTAGAACCGCATGCATACCTACATAGTTACATGCCCAAATAATCCAAAAGCTGGAATAATCTTTCTATGGACATAAAAAGTCAACCAACGATCACAAAATTCCAGTCAGCCATTGACAATTTTTTTTTATTAGACCCCATGCACAGGAGTACTTCTACCACCTCTGGACAATGATGCTGTATTATTAGCGATGTCCGGATCCAATTCTGAGATTCTGAGAATACACATACTGTTACTGTATATCAATTATCAATATGATAGGCCCGTAGCCAAGGGGAGGGGAGGGGGGGGGTGCGTTTTTTGTTTGCATATATGTCTCGGCCATTTAAACCAGTGGTCTCGGGCAATGATAGGTCTTGTTGACGACCCCACACCCCCCCCCCCCACCCCCCCCCCCCACCCCCTCCCACCCCACTAGCTTACACAACTGAACCAGTAGGGTCTCGGTCTCGGCCTCGAATTTTTTTGGGAGTGACGGACACCCCCCCCTCCCCCCCCCCCTCACCCCCCCACTTACACGACTCATCGGTCTCATCGCAACCCCCCTTGAAAAATCCTGGCTACGGGCCTGTAAGAAGAATATAGGTTTTCTGCACTATAAAAATAAATTGAAACTTTTTTTATTTGATGACATTTGATTTCGATAGCACGACTTTCGGTGCCATGACGTCATGAGCAGGATTGAAGCCAATATCTTTTTTCTGACCAAATCAATTATCCGCACACTGAGTGTGAGATCGCTGCGGCAGATCTAAAAAGCTGCGTGTTTTCTACGTTTTCTTCATCGAATTGGATTTAACAGCCAAAAAGGAGGTCAAAATGGGTACGTATGACATCATTTTATTAATCAACCGATGAATTTTAGCTATTTATCAATGTTTTATACCGTAAAATTGTGCCGATTTTGTTGTTAAGAAGGATGGAGGAAGGGTTCGCTAGCAGCTGAAGACCTGTTGACTCGACTTCCGGGATCATTTGACGGGGAACGGCCAGGGTGGGTGTTCGTCAGCGATCCGCTCCAAAAATTTATGACCCGTGCAAGCAGCGCAGCATTCAGTGAGCAGTTTGTGTTCAATACACAGCACAGTGTCTGTCAAGTGACAGTGTCATTTGCAATGCCATTACATTAGTTACACAATTGGCATTGCCATTTGCATGTATTAGTATTATTTAGTATTACCATGTAACCATAAATGATAATAAATGTGAATTGTTGATGGGTGATGATTCTGTGGTTATGTATGAATGAATTATCAGTTGTGATTTCATATTTTGAGAGGAGATTTTTGAGTCGACAAATGATTTAATGAATATTAATGTAATGATTATTATGCATGATGCTTGCGCTTTATCTGTTCTTGTTTTTAACAGTCACTCTACATCATTTTACATGTACATTGCTCTAAATGCAATCTATTTATGGAGACTATTGCAATGCGTGATGGAAATGAAACTGAAAATAAAGGTTTTAGAAATTTAGTGGCTATGCATGTTTTTATCAGACTTTTATAGTCGCACTTTAACTAACATTCTACTTGACTATTACTATTAGTATTACAGTAGTTAGATTGCATTGGCTGTTCTGTAACTCTTATTAATATTTTTTTGTTTTATTTCATATTAGATTTAATGTTAATCTAATAAACTAAGTATGGTAAGTGTATTACACATCTGCACTGCTTTCTGAATTAGGCACCCCGTATAAAATGTGTGTTTGTGCATGCTGTGAAAAATCGTGCATGTGATAGTGTGCGCTACCCTTTGAAACTGCAATAGCCAAAGTTTTGAGGAGAAACGATGCGTACATTTAGATCGTCTGCTATGAGTAAATTTGTGAAATGATGCCAACATCGCGCAATAAATTCTGAGTTGCGTGCATTGTCAATGAGAGACTAGAGGGGTGCTGGTTTTTTAACTATTCAAACACACCCGTTCAAAGATGATATCTCAAAATGTGAGATATGAATCGCAAATCTGATCATGGCATCGGAATCTGCACTATTTTCTTTATGTGTAAGTAAAGTTTAAGGACATTTTTATGATGTTTTTGTCTGTGGAAGTGCAGTCCTGAAAAAGGAAGAAAATTCACAATTTTACCCAAGCCTCAAAATACCACGTTGTTAACATATAACAGACTACCTAGTGGCAGAATGGTTAGTGAGTTCAACATTAAAAACAATTTGTTTTATGTGTGTACTTTGAATTTCTTACAAATAAAAATCTCACAAATCTAACAAAGATGGAGGGTAGGGGTTAACTAAGTAGTACTAGGGGTATGGTTTAGATCATAAACAAAAAGCTATCTCTGAATATTCTATACAAAATACTGATCTACGTATTTGTATTGGCATGTGCGTACCCACCACTGGCAACATTTTCTTTGTACAATTTTAAAAACTAAAGACAGGAACATACTGTCTGCACGAGTGGTAAGTCATGTGTTGCATACAGAGTACATGATTAATATTGTCTTGTCGTTAAGATGATAGGAGAGTCGTTGACTCAATACTGTACACTTTCACACACTTTAAACGAGCTCATCTATTGTACATAAGGGTAATGTACAGGCCTGGTAATGTATACAATGTATTTTACACCTAATAGATTATGTTTTAGTTTCTGTAATCAGTAGATTGGAGGGTTTTGAAAGTACTACAAAGTATTATGTAGCATACTTTAGACAATTAAAAGCTATTTAGGCAATGCTTCAAAGCACCTTTATATTAATAAAACCGCCACACTAACCTTTTTTTTATATTGCCCTTTCAGGGAAACAAAAAACAAAAATGATTGCATTTCAATTGCCCGTAAAGAAAATGTACTTACCCGAAGAAACCAAAGTGAAACAAAAGAAAAATTAATCTCACTAGTTAGCTTGATCTGCTTGGCAGATTTCTTGCAGCTTACAAGTTTCTAGAGGTGAGTGTCTCTTACAATTGAAAAGAAATGTTGGTTGCCCAATCGGGCAACTGAACTTATACCTTTAATGACATTTTACTTGCCCAGGACAAGATTCAGATTAACACTTTACAGATTTGGGCGAGCAAACTATGCCACACATATATGCATGTAACAGATCTTAGTCTACTTCAATGGGTAGGGTGTACAATTGTTCATCACATCCTGCACATCACAGCCAAAATTAACGTGTCAGAATAGTTGGCAAGTTCCGCTAACACGGAAGAAGAAGAAGAAGAAGAAGAAGGTGAATATGAGATTTGGAATGTTGTGCACAGTTTAGAAAACAGTGCAAATTTGCGTTCTTTGTAACTATCCTGCACTTAAAGGGATCAAGTAACCACGTGCAAAAAGTGATGAATGGTTGATGCAATGTATATTGTTGTTATCTCATATGTCCACAGGGTATTGTGTGAAAATTTCAAGTCAAATGGACATTGTATGGCCAAGTAATGAGCAAAAATGCAAAGTGATATTCAGTAACTCACTGCACTCACTTTGTACATGGAAGAAAAACTCGCCCGGAGTTTTTCTTATCTGAATACTTCAATCATACATATCTTTGTAACGAAAGGGAAATTTGAAAAACCGAAACCTGTCCCATGATTTTATTGTTAATATGAATACAACAAGGTATAAGGGAACCGCTAGAATAAAAATTTTATTTTGAGGATTTGGACAACGTTACTAAGTCCCTTTAATTTAATTTCAACAAAATGTATCATAATGCAAAGCTAGAAAAATTGTTTTTTCTTGTGGCTCATTCTGACAAGTAAGAAGATTTTCCCATTTTGCTGGCCCGAAAACCTTAATCTTGTGGTCCAAATAAATGCAAACAAACTTTTACAAATTATGTTATATTTGGCTGCTCATGGATTTGGGCAAGTCAAATTTTGCATGGGTGTCATTTTTGTGGCCCGAACCTAATGTTGAGTGGTTAGCAGGCTAATTATTCAGAGTATTAAAGCCACTATCCTTTAAAGGGGAACACCAGGCAAAGAACAACGCATTATTATATGTTTTGGAACCGTTTTGTGATATCAAATAGATACCCAACATTTTGCAAAGGGTTGTGTAATTCATAAACAAAGCAATTAATTTCCACCACTTACGGAACCACTACTATTTCCTGGTTCCATACAGGCCAACCATTTGCGAGTGCGCCGATGCTATTCACGCGTACGTTTGTAGACAATAGATTCCCGGGCGATTCGTTCGCTCTGCACACATTAGTCTTCGCAATTCAGACCGCATGAACGCATGCTTTAGAATGCTGATCAATGCGTTTTCCAATTATACATTTTTTTTCTGGAAACATATTTTTGTGAACTTGTTGATAGAGTACTAAAGATGTTACCTTTCTTTAATAAGAATATTATTTTTGGGTGGTGGTACCCTTCCTTTAAATAGCTTTTGCTACTGCTTGCCAACTGGAGATCCTGTAAGAAAATACCCCAGGCTGTGGAGATTACACATTTTCAAAGAGTTACTGTTTAGCTCTGTATTGCTATAGCAACAATGAAAATTTTTATTGTGAGGGCTGGGTATAAAGGCATCACATGTGCTACTACATGTATGCATTAAAATTGAATTCTCCCCTTTTCAATGATTGTGACTGTGTAAGAAAATGTACAATTGCAGTATTTAATACATAGCTTATTTTGTTCATCCCTACAAGATTGTATAACCTTTTAGTTCTGCTTTTTAAAGAACTTGAAAATACTATGTATGTTGTATTTGGCCCCCTGATATATAAAATTAGATCTCTGTGGTCTGGGCACTGGGGCTCTGGGTAAAGTGAGCGATTATCCATGGTTCAGTAAAATACTGGTAGTCAAATTTATTCGCTTTCCTTGCCTGTGTTCATTGAGACAAGCTACACATGTATTCAATTAATTAATCTCTTTGTGACAAAACTTGGAATCTCCCTCACTTTCATTAGTTGTTGCTATGTGGGGCATACTTCAGGCAAGTTTTTAGGGCCCACATTCTTTGTTAGCTTATTTTTAGCCTTAGTACAACATACATACGTATATATATGGCTAAGTAATTGATACAGAGTTTTCTTAATCACTAACCACTGGCACGGCGAGGGGGGACTCTTTGGCCCATCCCCCAAAGATATCGATATAAAAAAATGATCTCAGTATTTTGAAATATAGGAATACAGACCGAGCTTACTATCAATGGATAATTCATTGATCTCTATAGTGCATTTATTGTAAGTGGCTCTCAAGTCTCAAGTTATCTTTGAAAGTGTAGTTTCACATTAACAAAGGATCTAGTATATAATTAACATTGTCCAAATCCTCAAAATCCAATTGTAATTCTAGCGATTCCCTCATACCTTGTTGTATTCGTATTAACAATAGAAGCATCCATGGGACAGGTTTCAGGTTTTTTCGAATTTCCCTTTCATTAAAAATATATCAACGATTGAGTGTTCGGATGTTAAACTATCCATTGGATAGTCATAACCTTGTACAAAGTCAGTGCAATGAGTTAGTGATTATCACTTTGCATTTTTGCTCATTACTCAGCCATATATAACAACCATTTAACTTGAAATTTTCACACAATACCCAGTGGACATATCAGATCATATAAACAACAAAACATTCATCACTTTTTGCATGTGTCAACAAAGTTACAAGATCCCTTCAAAGTTCAAGCTTCATTATAACCAATGATCAAAATGTTAAAGGTGTTAGATAACCATTATGTCAATCAAAAGTAAATTGCACTGTATAGTTCAGATGGTTTAGACAAGCCTCCTAACTAACTTTTCCTTACTGGCCCATGTAGGCAAGAAAATTATAACTTTTAAAATAGTACTTGTCCAAACAGAAAGTTTACTTGCCCAAACAGAAAGTTTACTTGCCCACTTACATATTAGATGAGATTAAACCTAAGGAATGACATTTCTCTCTCATACATGTTGTAGTTGACCAACAATTTAGTTGCCCAATCGGGCAGCCAAACTAGTCCATAAATTATCAAATTTTAGTCTTGCCCGGCATCAATTTTTAGTTGCCCAGGGCAAGTGGAATGGGCAAGTGCTAGTGTCAAACCCAGGGGGGTGTTTCACAAAGATCCTAAGTTGATCTTAGCACTAAGATGGTCTTAAATATTATGGAAAGCCATTAGTGTCTTGAAACAGTTTTATAAAAGTTATGTTGAAATGCATAAAATGTTGATTCAAATCATATATATTTTCTAATTATCAAAGAAATTCATAATCTTCACATAAAATGTATGAAATCTCTTTGATAATTAGAAAATATATATGATTTGAATCAACATTTTATGCATTTCAACATAACTTTTACAAAAAAATTTTCAAGACACTAATGGCTTTCCATAATATTTTAGACCATCTTTATAGTGCTAAGATCAACTTAGGATCTTTGTGAAACACCCCCCTGGTTTAGTAAAACATGTTGTTAACCAACATGTGTCCAATGTAGTATGTGACCCTTTTCTGACAACAGGTTCTATAAAACTTGATTTCATCTTTTGTTTGCAATTTTCAAGCCTCCACACTACCTTTTTTTTCCTGTGGCCCATTCGGGCAAGTAAAATCGTAAATTTTAAAATTTGACTTGCCCCATCAGAAAGTTTACTTGCATGCCCCTTCACTTGTAGATAAGATTTACACATAAGAAATTAAATTTTTCTCTCGTACTTGTACAATTAAATTTTGTATTTAGTTGCCCAATCGGGCAAGCAAACTAATGTACATGAAGACCATTTAGGAAATCTTACTTGCCCGACTCCGATTTTTGACTTGCCTCCAGCAATAGGGCAAGTGCTAACTTTTGCAATGTTAGAAATTAACTTTTTTGCCTTGTAAAAAGTAAAAACAATATTGTTCAACTTTGAGTGGCCCAAAAACCTAAATCTGGTGGCCCCAAACAAAGAAAAACATATCAAATTCTGTTAAATTTGGTTGCCCGAACAGGCCAGTAGAATTTTAGGATCAATGAAATTTGGTGGCCCGGAGCTAATTTTTAGTGGCCCCGGGCCAGCGGGCCTACATTATCTATACTAATTCCGATCACTGGCTAGTGTATAGACCTGCAATATCAATGAACAAATGCAGAGCTCTGTAATCATTGAACATTAGCATGTGACTCGCTCATTGCTGTAGTTTTATTTTTAAAAGCAAGCTGGCCGCACAATTGAAACTATCATTATCATTAGCAACCATATATATCGGTTAGTCATGCTTTAAATATGAATGAATTTGTGAATGCCAATAGCGTGTTGTAAACAGGAAGTCTAGATGGATAAAATAGTAAGAAAGGACTGAAATAGTAAATCCTGCTATTCAGTAGCAGGCTATTTATATGTCCTTGTCTAATGCGGATCATATGATGTAAGGAAATATGCTTGTTTTCAAGTGGGTTTGCTCTATGAAAAGGATTTATGGTTATTGCTAGTTAACATGCTATTATATAATGTTCTAATATCAAAAATTTTAAAAAAGCATTATCATTTTCGTAGTTCTAAGGAAAAACTATAAAACTACAAACAGTATTTATACAATGTACATGTAAATGTACATGTATGTAGGTTGGTTACATAAATATAGATGAAAGAGAAATGTATTAATTTTGTTTATGTTGCGCTGTATGGCCTAGGGGACAGTGTACATTATCACCTGACTTAGCAAATACAGTACATGCCGCTGCCAGGAAATATTTTAGTATATTTCATGGGTATATCCCACCCCAGCAATTCGCAGCAACGTTAAGGGGCTGTACACATACCGTACCTGCTACTTCCAGCGCATACCGTTACTTGTACTGTACATGCATGTCAGGTGACTCTCGCGGGCGAGTGCAATGGATTTTGACAGTCAGATGATAAAACAGTTATTACATTTGTTGTCGGGGAAAATCACGGAATATTCCTGCCCTCGGGATTTCAAATGCTATTTCGTGAAGAAAATAAGTCCCTCGACTTCGTCTCGGGACTTATTTACGCTTCCCTCAATAGCATTTAAAATCCCTCAGGATGAAATATTCCGTGCTATCCCCTCCACCGCCATGTAATAACTGTATAATATATCCTTGTTGAATGCGGTCATGTGATCAATGTAAGGAATATGTTTGTTTGTGGGTTTGAAAACTTATAAAAGGATTTATGGTTTTACAGCATGATTTTGGCTTGTACTCAAATTATATTGTATACTAGCTGTACCCGCGGAAATCCGCGGGTTTTTGTGAGAGAAAGGCGATGATGACATAACGATACTTTAAATCTTTACTATTCCCAGAGTCATAATTTAAATAGTATAAGACAAAATAAACACGGGCGACTCAATCCCGCCCCACAACCCGTCGTTGGACGGGGCCCCGACGCATTAGGGTCCCGTCCAACGATATCGGGCCAATGTATAACAAAATCATAATGGTTTAGTACCCATGGAAAGTTATTCAATTATCCCCCATATTTTATAGAGTCCATAATTTGTTCCGTTTGTATTAAATTAGATACAGTACACTATGTTCGTGTACTTGCTAATATACAGTAGCTTCGCCGTTGAACACCCCCCCCCCCCCCCCCCCCCCCCGACTCCAATTGCCTGCATGACACATAACCCGTCGTGTCCCATGAACGTTTCATACCCAATCTAAGTTCTCCGGCGTATACATTTTGTCATATTCTTGTGAAACCCGATTATATATTCCTTTGAAGGGAATAGTAGCCGTCTATGCATCCCATAAACTTTTCATATCCAATCTAAGTTCTCCGGCGTATACATTTTGTCATATTCTTGTGAAACCCGATGATATATTCCGTTGAAGCAAGGATATGGGAGTTCCATGGTTGAAGGGAATAGTAGCCGTCAATACATGCATTGCATAATAAATGAGCAGATACCCCCCCCCCCCCCCCACCCCCAGGCGTCTTCTCTTCGCGGATGGCATAATACAATCATCTTACCGCAAGATGTCGAGATTGTATAAAACTCCCCTGCTCCACCATTGTCCACCCCGCTTTATTCACTTCAATGCACTTTGCACGCCCACTCAGCTGTGTACAAAGCATGTGAGCTCGCGGACTTAATACATCTTACCATAAGCTGGCGCAATTATAGTATCGTGTACGGTAGGGTGAATATATAGTGACCAGAGACGATGGTCAGCAGGTCAGTGAGCTATGCAAATAAACTACGGTTCGGTGGGGTAATTAGATGACTGCGCGACGTGTATACACGGCTGTACAGCCATTGCGCGTTGTATAACCGCAGCTAAATTGAAGTTGTCGCATTTTGTCGTCGATGCACTTAAAAACACGATGCCAATCGGCAATAGCGATCATTACCATACCATCCGCGTAATATAAATATTGATATTTATCAAAACCTGGGTAGTTTCGCAACGTGTTATATCTAAAATGGTTTCTCGATATATTATTTGTTTTATCTACTCCAATTTATATTCTTACAAATACTTTTACGGCGATAAATCGTTAGTCAATGCTCGGCGTCTTAAACGGGCAATTGACATTGCTGACTTTCCCTTTTCTTCGATCTGGACGACGACCACGGGGCGGGAGCGACTCGGGAATGCCTTATTGTCCTCCGCAAAACGTATATCCTTCGATCGCGACGGTCGGGAAGTCGCCGAATCCTCGGGGTGAGGATATCTCGACTGGGAACCATTTCGGGGTTTGAAGCTTACCGTATTAATAGATTGTATACTTTATAATACAGTATTTAGACTGACGCGGCTTCATTGATTTACATTTTTATTACACTTGCCTTAATTATAGTGGACAAGCAGTTTTCAGCAGTTTTTTACATTCAGTATTTAGATAAGTTAGTTTTGCTAGATACATGTTGGGATGATGAAGGAATATGAAATATGTTGCACAATCCTTTGGGGGAAAATGCACAAAATACCTGAAAGTAAAAGTGGATAATATAAATATTGAAAAACCCAAAATAGAATAGTCTACAACAAAGAAGACAAAAATCTCCATATATTCTATGCCGATGTGTTTATTTCTTAAATATGTAAACTATCTTTTTAAGTTTATGATTTATGATGTATAAACATAATTTAAAATAAATTTTCATGAACTGCATCAGACAGTTATGTACATGTGTATGTCTTTAAAAACAAATGTTTTGATGTTGACAGTAACTTTTATGAACTGGTAAATAAAATGTCCACAATTATCAATTGCCTATATTGAGTACTGCCCAAGTGTAGATCCCACATTCATAGACACAGATCTATAGACAGTAGTATAATTACTGTACAAGTGTACGAGCCACATGCATCATGTCTAAACAGTATACAGTGCTCGTACAGTATATTATACATGTGCCACTGACAACTCGCTGCTCAAGAGAATTCAGACTAAGACTTAAAGTTAGAAGAGGAAGAGGGAGGGGGGTAAAAAGAGATGAGAAGGGGAAGTCTGTAACCTTTCGCAGTTCCTGTGAACTTACAGGACTGTCTCTGAAAAGTATGCCGTTCATACCAACAACAATTTAATCAGATACATCCTACATACATGTATACGTACATTATTTGCATCCGGATGTAACGATAATAATAATAATGATAATAGGTTTGATTTATATAGTGCCTTATCAATACAATATCATCTCTTTGAAGCGCTTTACACTATTGTTACCCCCGTCATAGGATACAATGCAAACCAGCAGACATTGTGTGCACTACAATGTATCTCCACTCTCATCTCTGTGACAGAGAAAATGCTGCACTCATGAATTTATACGTGGAAAGAATGTCCAGTCAAATTCAGATGAAAAGAGCGATTTATCTTCCTAAAGAGCAGTAGAAATAAATTGTTCTATACATACATGTATGTGACAGGCTATATAGCAAAACCTTGCACTTGTCGGTAAAATGTAGATTGTCATACCATTAGAAGGCCTTATCACAAGCTTTAATTTGATGCTTTGTTCTAACAAATTGGTCAAATAATTGGCGAAGATAGGATTGTTTACATTTTACAATCATAAGTCTTTTACACACATTTAGCTATTTCAAAGTTTTCGAGCATTGAATTAAGACTACAAATGTTTCACTATTTTATCGGAGTCGCACAGATAGAAATCTGTCTGTCAGTGTGAAAGGAGTAGCATATGAGGGGTATGTTTCCTTTGCTTCACAGACAACACTCTACAGTGGTTGCTCAATGCAGTATTGAATAACCAAATTAGTGGCCATTATTAAAGGGAATATCTACAAAGGGTACTTGCATAATTATTTATTCTTTGGAAGACAGAAATGGCATCAAAACCTTATTTATTGTGTGACTTGAATGTTGTTGTGAATAGTGATGGTATTCAGCATTCTTTACATAAAAACATATAATAAACCATTAAAGGGGACCACCAGGCAAAGGACAACACATTATTATATTGTTTTGGTACCGTTTTGTGATATCAAATAGATACCCAACATTTTGCAAAGGGTTGTGTATTTCATAAACAAAGCAATTTATTTCCACCACTTACGGAACCACGGCTATCTCCTGGTTCCACACGGGCCAGGCATTTGCGAGTGCGCCAATGCAATTCACGCGTACGTCAGTAGAATCCCGGATGATTCGTTCGCTCTGCACAGAGCGCCGCTGGCTCTGCTTGCATAATAATCTGCGCATTCAGACCGCATGACCGCATGGCTGAGAATGGTAATGCGTTTTCCAATTATATATTTTTTTCTGAAAACATATTTTTGTGAATTTATTGAAGGAATGGAATACTAAAGATGTTTTCATTCTATAATAAGATTATTATTTTAGGGTGGTGGTACCCTTTAAGTTCACAATTCAAACACAGAAACAGAATATGGGACATGTAGGTAAATGCATTTAAAAAAAAGTTGGCGGAGGATTTTTAAAATTACCTAAGAACTTAGTACAAATTATTGCTAAATATTTTGCAGTTTTGAAATTATAGATCTAATATTTTACGAGTGCCAGCAATATTTTCAAACAAACTTTGCCATGCACCATAAAGTACTAATGTATTCATGTTGCCTAGTACACAAACAAACAAATACAGTCATGAGACATTATTGAGAATGAACCAATACTCAACGTTTCCTTTAATGTTTGCTAATATGGTTATGTCATGCAAAGACATGCAGACTCATGTTTTACACACTTGTCATGTACTACATGTATGACTCTGTGCCATATATAACAACCAAAGAATGACATTTCAATGGGCTATTCCTAGTACAGTATACCATGACATTACATTCTATTTCCAAGATAGAATGTTGAGGAATAAACTTTGCAGTACTTTGCTTTTGAGTTCAGAATGATTTGATTCTTATAAAACTGCAATGTACCAAACTGTAAGTATATATGGAGAGAATACAAAAATATTAGTTCCCCAAACATTGTCAACATTAAACATGAACATTTCTATTCAAAATTCACTTCAAACCATGGCAGAATTTTGACATAAAAGTAAATATTTTGGGGCCAATTGATAGATATTCAAACTGACAATTTATTATAGAATGAGAACATTTTGTTCTCCTTTAACCAGCCTCATCCATAACCATGTGCAGTTATGATGAACAAATGGTGTGCGATGTTAAAAATAAGACAGTTTTAATGAAAACTAATCTGTGGGGTCTGTATTGTTTGTTTCAGACTTCCAACAATGACAATTATTTACCAGGTCAAGCTAAGTCTAGTACAAAAGTTAGTGTGGAAACCTACTGAATCATCTGAATGGGTAAATCTTCATTAGGCTGTTTTCGCTCAGGGACGTACGCGGCTTTCAGCGACCCAGGAACGATCTATTGGCAACGTTCTCGCCAGGCCGTTTTCGCGTGGCGATACCGCCACGCGTAAATTTATTCTTCAAACTTGCGCCACCCGAAAATTTTGATGATATAATACCGCCATGTGTAAAATCAATAAATTCATGACAATTTCCCCATATTTGCAGACACCATTTTCATAATTCATATTTGATTATTTGTCTCCACAAATACAACAAATATTATTGCCAAATAAAGCCGCATCCTCACTCTTAAATCGCTTCGAGGAGACGAGGAAATCTCCGATATGATTTTAGAAACACACACCGTACACCTAGCCCTCGCCCGGTCGTCCGGCCGGCCGCCCGCGGGCGCGGCCGCCAGCACAGGCAGCTGGACCGCTGCTGCGCGGCGGCTTCATCCGATCGAATCTCATAAAGCGGTCTGCAAAAATGCAGTGTTTCGCTCTCAAATTCATCTTTTTATACGGCAATAAAATGACAAGTATCGATACTTTGCTGGATTTATGAAACAATATTTACGGAAATATAGTTACAGAATATTTAGTATTACCTCAGTTTTGAGCAAAATATTACTTTTCCCGATTTAAAACATTCAAAACTCAAGCGCTTGTTACTATACGCGAGCGAGACTTTCAATAAGCGATTGAACAAAGCAGAAAATCAGATCGTTTGCGATCGTTGCCAATTTCTGGGCTGCGATATCATATAACGTGTAGTGTACATGTAGTCTACGCCGGCCCGTTCGCAAATTGGCAACAAAAGTGTGCTAGGTTCAGTTCGTGAACCTGGTCCGAGTGAGTTAGAAAATTTATATCGAGATTATCAGCGCATTTTTTTTGCCGTTTTGCAGGTAATTGTTCTCGTATTTGTTTTAAAAGCCTTGCAAACATGTAAGTAAAATAAGAGTTAGTCTAGAATAGGTGTGATCGTAATAATCTTGCATTTTCGTTCCTTTTCGGCACTTTTTAAGAGTGCAACTTACAAGGCAGTTGGCGCGCTAGCTAGCTACCTCTCTCGCAGCGCGGGGCCTGCCGAAACTCTGGCAGACCTTCTAGTGCGTGTTCCGTATCATTCAATTGACAGGTTTTTTTTTTTCGACGCACATGTTCAATTTGCGTCTCTCAATTTGTCAATCAAATCAATAATTTTGCGAAAATAACCACACATACGGTAAAATATGTACTTTTACACTAACATTGGGCAATTTTCTAGATTTTTTTTTTCATTTCGGATGTTGCAAATTTCACATTGAAAAGTCGGGCAACGGGAAATGTGGCGATATCTGATGACTCCCGGCCCTACCCCTAGCCCTGCGGTTCAGCATCCCGTGCTTGATTAGCAGCAACACCATGAGCCACGGGTAATTTTTCCGACATATAAGTTTGTGTTTTTGCGCCACGGGTAAATTTTTTCCTGGCGAAAACGCTGTCTATTGGTACGTCCGCCGCGCTCAAACAACTCTCGCTTACAAGCGGTTTCGCAATTCGGTGAACGCGGACGTACGTAGACTCGAATCGTTTCAGCTGCCAGCACACTACACACGTGCGAGCGATTGGGATGAACGTTTGACCTCGCTCCAAGCGGGGAGCGCTCTGATTGGTTAGTGCCTGATCGGGCGGTCGCATAGCACAGACGCAATTCTGTCGAAAAACCGTCGGTGATTTCAACTCAAGAACGATCGGGCCGCTGTTTCCATAGGAAGTTGGCGATTTTGCACACGAGCCGCAAGTTTCTACGTCCGCGTTGAGGTTGCGAAAAGCCTATGTCATCATGTAACTTTAGAACTACAACGTACACTCAAACCTGTCTTTGTCTTAGTGGTCACCTGTCTGAAGGCCACCAAAGGCCACCAAAATTCTCATGCTGAGAAAATCTGTGTAATAATTATAAAGGTCACCTGTCTACATTGGCCACTTTTCTTGTTTCCATTTGGTGGTCATTATACACAGGTTTGACTGTTCATTTACATGAATGAATGCCATCAGAGTTTGTGATTATATTTAATGAGAGTCGTATACAGCCTAGCTTTCAATCCTAGCAGGATCTTCGTCAGGGCAAATGACAGTTACTACAACAAAAACACATTATATTTAAGGCAGGATAGAGCATCGTTTGAAACAATGGGAGCAATGTCCTTTTGTGTTGAAAATTTACATTGAAAACTTTCAGTCTTTTTAGGTCAAAATAATAATGGCTTTGAGCCAGTTTGCCAGGGACATTTATGCAATTAACATTTTAGCCACAAAGTCAAACTATTCAATCATCACGTTCAGGCTTTTAATTTAGTGAGTAAACTGTGTTCTTTGTTTGAATATATTGATTTGTAAATGATTGTTTTCTATTAAATAAATAAAGTTCTCTTTGTTACTGTCATTAAGAGCACATCTAGACGCTGTAGTTCCTTTAAAGGGATGCCTGTAAAGTGTCTAACTCCACGAAAATTACTTCGAGCTTCCTCATTTCTCTTCTACCGTGTTGTTTAGCTTATGGTAAGAGAAGAATAAAATAGGGTTAGATTTTTTCAAATGCCCCTTTAGTATGACGATATCTATCATTCAGCTCAAGAGCGTTAATGAACGGTCATAAACCTCATAAATGTCATACAGTAATTTGTTGTAAAAGCTGACGCATATTTTCGTTTTTTTAACCAGGAAAGCAGTGTTCTTTTTCAATGAAACTTTCACACATCATTCGGACATATCTTACAATGATTTTGGTACAGGATTGAAGTCTCAAATGTCATTTTGGGCAATATCTGACACTTTACAGGTGCACTAAATCAGTGATTAATGAACATTAATTAGAAAACCTTAACAAGTTGGGCACTCTCTTTTTTTTGCATTTTAATCCACATAAACCTGTAACATTCAAACATTTTCTCATAATAATTTACAAAATTGTATAGCACTTAGGAGATAATTATCAATCATATTGTGCACTATAGATAAATGAAAACATAATTTTTCCCTCCACTGATTTTTTACTTGCTCGGGGAAATTAGGCTGGTGAGTTATATTTAACCCATTGCCTATGGGAACCTGGTGGGTCCTGTATTAAACTCTGTGGGGGAGGCAGGGAGTGTATTTCAAATCTAGTAATAATAGTAATAATGTTTGTGATTTATACAGCGCCTAATGAAATATGAAAGTAGAATAAAACTCAAACATGAAGGGAACTGACCTGAAGTATATAAATTTATATATAAATAAGTGAAAATGAGCAAAGAAAAATAGGCTCCGCCGGCCGGAATCAAACCCGATACCTCTGGAATGCTAGACCGGTGCTCGTTGAGCCGGAAAGACCCTTGAATGGGGTATGTCCCCATTAAATCCTTTTCATTGCTCGAATAGTCAGAAGCTATATATAAACTGGGCACTAACCCAAGAATATTTAAATCGACTTTTGTATAAAGGAAGGGCGGGGGATCACACACAAATCTAGTACTTAGGAAACAAATCAAATAAAAGAGCTCCAGGTGTATTGTTATATTGCATACCTACCAAATTTACATACTTGTATGCAGGGCTCCATACTTATCTTCTTTTTTTTTCAGTAGCACGGTCGGGCGAGTGAAATAATTTCTTCGCCTTTTCTGGTGGCCCGAAAGAAAAATTGACTGGCCCCCAAATTTTGTTTCATGAGTTAACTTTTTACTATTCAAAATATTACTCTTTCCTGATAAAAAAAATGTGAGAATAGATGAAGCATGACATGGAAGAAAACAAGATTTGTCCAATCTGGCCACCAAAATATGACTTTTACACATTTTTGCTGGCCCGAAGTGCAATTTCACTGGCCCCGGGCCAGCGGGCCAGCGGGCCAGTACGAGTGTGGAGCCCTGCTTGTATGTATGATGATGTATCTCGTTCACAGTTCTGACTGACTGATTGTTTTATAATTGATTGACAGACAGATGACATTCCATAATTGTTGTGTGCAAATTGCTCATCTGCAACCCATTGCCATGGCAACCACTATAAATATAGTCCGCTGTCAGTGACAACAGCTGCCAGTCTGTCTATGACACTGTCCACACAAGTGTGAGTTGTGTCTGTAATAAACTCTGTATGGTGTCATAACAGCTGCTGAAGGTGGTTCATCTGTACCTAGTCATATTCCTGTATTTTAAATCATCTAGATATTGTCATACCTTCAAGGCTTCATAATTTTTGCAAAAACATGACCAAGCCATCAACAATAATAATAATAATAGATACCATTTATATACCGCTTAATTATACAGCCTTACAAGGTTTCTAAACACTGTATTATTGTTACCCTTGGTCATTAGTTATGTACAGTAAACCTAAGTCTTAGGCCATGAAAAATAAATGGTTGGATTGGCGTAACCCGCCCGCCCCTAAAAATACCGGCGCTAATTATTAAATAAAATAAATAAATTAAAAATTGCAATAGAATTTGCAATTGCGATGTGTTATGTGTGTGTTTTTGTGTATTTGTGCGAAGAAAAAAAAAAGAAAGAAAAAAAAGAAAAACAAATCCCTACCGACCTACCCTAATTTTTGGTTGCCCGTTACTCCAAGCAAACAATTTTTTGTTGTTGGCCTTATTGGCCACCTGTGTACAGCAGCCAACCTGCCTATAGTTGTCACCAAGGGTGATCTCCTAACAGATAAAAACAACCATGGTATATTGTAGAACTTGTCTATAGATAGAGGTCATTCTACAGCAGCGAAAAAAATACACGGGGGCGGCGGGCGAATTCGCCCCCGAAATGCCCAAATTCGCCCCCGAAAAAATTTTCGGGATTTTTTGTGGGATTTTCTGTTTGGATTGTGATCAAATGCTTATAAAATGATCACTTACAGCATTATAGCTGTTCTACACTTGGCCATCTGTCTACAGTAGCCACTTTTCTTGTTTCCCCTAGATGGTCACTATACACAGGTTTAATTGTATACAATGGCCACATTTCATGTTTCCCTTTATTAGGTAAGTCACTGTACACAAGTTTCATGTACACATACAAACATGTTTACAAGCTAATGATATGACTACTTATATTTTAACTCACAAATTAACAGTTTTTAAATTAAGTCCTTCCTTGAAAAGTTAAAATCTACAGCTAGGTACTAGGTAAAACAGAGATGTTCTATTATAGGAGAGGGTGCATGTATACGTTATGAAAGTTTTACAGGGCTTAGCTATATGGTAAGTGACTCGTACTTACGATTCCCCCTAAGTCTGGCATGCGCATTAGCAGCTTTGTTATTAACAGTTCGGTTGCAAACAATCCGGATTATATAGTGCTTTAATCAAAAGTTGTGGGTCTCAGTGATAGTAAAATCCCTTATACACTAGACATGTATACATTACCAGGAGTCATTTACAGTAAGAATTTCCATCTTCATGTTATGTTTGATAAAATATGCAACTTAACTCTTAAAGTGCCAGAGATTTTAATGCTCTATGGCATTTGTGTGTATTGTAACTCGCAAAAATGCGAGCTTGGCACTCAAGGAGATAAAATATAATTTAATTTAAAGCAAATTATGATTTTCAGATAATTAGAGTAAACCACATGTGTATTCTGTATGTGAAAAGGGCAAACTTTACCAAAAAAAGGTTTGTAAAAATATTTTTTGAATACAAGCGCGCGCTGCACTGCATGCACAACGCAATACGGTTGTACTTCGAGTGGACACAAGATGGCGCTACACAACGCAGTACCCCGGGGTACAACGGTACCCCGGGGTACTGCGTGTGTCATCATACATGTATGTGGGGTCTCAGCCGATTTAGCCCCAGAAATGCCCAAAAGAACCCCTGAAAATCATAAAAGAGGCCAGGCTGTAAATTTGCATCATAGAGTTCAATGCAAAAACATTTAAAAAGTTTTATTTTCATGCAGGCGAGCTTGAAAATATCCCCCGAAAAATTGAATTTAATTATCCCCTGGTTTCGCAAGACTTGTATTTAATATATATATAGTTCCACTATATTTTGTAATTCAGTACTTTAGAATGGGAATGTAGTACTGTTTATAGGTCTATTCACTTTTCAACAATATATAACTTTTGTGTGTGGGTTGGAAACAGGACTTGCATGGTTCAATAAATAGAGACCACAGACATACATGTATATTGATAGATGTTTGTTTTTGTGGTTGACATTTTTAAGTAAAAATATCCCCTATTTCTTTGTTCCAGCTCCATAGAATCTCACAGTACTACACACTTTGTTCAATCATGCAGTAATTTTGATTTGTATTTGTATTTGTTTTCATTTGCTATTGGCTAATAAAACAAAATGCACATTAAGTTTCTGTTACAAACTACCCATCCTTATTTACTGTTAAATTGATGTTCAGTAAAAGGCTAGATCTATATACATTGTACACTGTGAAGCTCTTGATACATTATAACAGCCTTTGCAAGATTTGTTTGTACATGTAGATCTTGTATGCTTGAATAACGCTTTAAAGGGATAGTGCAGTTTTGGTTTAGAGGGCGCTTCAAAAAATGATTTATTTGTGAGGTAATGAAAAATTAAGTGTAATGTTTGAAAGGGCACATGATTTTTAAAGACAAACTTAACTTTTGTTTGATCAAAATCGGTTCAGAAACAGCTGAAATATAAATATATCTGACTGGAATAAATGTTAGGCCCCAACATTTATTCAATAAAGTTCTTGAGAAATTATTTATAATGCCTACACATTGTCGTAAATATACCAAAGTGGTTTTATAAATTGTTTTTGATGATCTCTCTACTGAATCATAATTTTTACCAAATACTTAAACTTCGTTATTTTTGCGCGATTAATATTTCGCGCTGAGCAACACAAAAACACATTCGCGGCTTTTTAATTTCGCGGCCAAGCAAGTGTTCACACTCATTGCAAATCGCGCATTTATATTCGCGGGTTTTAATATTCACGGACGCCGACTTCAGCGCGAAATCTGCGAAAATGAATGCACCACGAACATTACCATGTTTACAGTATCACATGTACAATTTTCAATAAGAAATGGTTGAAACTTTCAGGTGTCTGGCGGGCCCCTTCTTCTGTAAACAGCTGCTTTTTGAATGAAAACATCCTTCTAACTTGGCCATTTATATGTTTTTCTACCATTTAAGCATCATTGAATTGCAGGTACATGTATCATTATTAGTTTTTAACCATGATGTACACGTTTTAGTTACTAAAATTCAGTTTGACCAGAACTCTACTGTACTGTACGTACGTGTACAAGTTTTAGTTACTAAAACTTTGACCAGAAATGTACAATCCCTTTAATGTTTGTAATATACATTTCCATGTCGAGCTTCATCCACAATTGTTTTTTTTTATTAATGGGATCTAGTTACATTGTCCAAGTCCACAACATTTGATTAGAATTGAACTATTCTAATATAACTTTATAACATACTGTACCTCATTTTTATTCTTATTACAAATACAAGCATGGAACAGGTTTCGATTTGTCTCAATTTCTCTTTCATCAAAAAGATATATATTGTATGGCACTACTCTGTAACTTGAACCATTTCAAGTAGTCTTTGTTACGGAATTAGCAATATGTCAATCAGCGCTGATGTCAATTATCATTACCAATTGTAAATAGTGGACTTATTGAGGCAATTAACAAAAAATAATCAATTTGATTTGGTTTTGATTTCATTGATTATTATTCCATCAACTTTTGACAATAGAAGAGTGACAAGATTTGTAGATTAATAGCTTAGTAATAGTGTAATGCCTATATATCGCGTTTGTTCTTCAGCAAGAAAATTACCTTCTTTCACTGCTGTCTACCTAGGTGTATAAATTATTATTATTATTATTTATTTTTAATTTTTAATAAACTTGTTCACTCTGGTTTATAAAAATAGTTTAGACCAGTAAAATGTTCACTTAAAACAAAAATAAAATAAAAATCCCAAATTTCTCCCCAAGAAAGAATTTTGTATTAATATCCATGTTTCCCATTGAGAAACAATCAATGTGATTTACATACTTAAACATTTGTAATAAAATGATTTATGAGGAAGATGACATACATTTTATTACCAATGTTGTCTGACCTTTACAAAAATAAATACTTAGTAATCATCAGCAGGTAGCAATAAATTGTTTACAAACTGAGAGGAAATTTTGTCTGCGAAGGAAACTTGAGTACATCCTTTACCGAGTCATTTTAGCGATGAAATTTATGAAAGCTAAGATAAAGAGGCGGAAAGGACCTTAAAGGGATCTAGTAACAATGTTAACCCGTGCAAAAAGTGATGAATGGTTGATATAATTGGCATTTTTGTGATCTGATTATATGTCCATCCAGTAAGTAATGTGTGAAAATTGCACATTAAATGGAGGTTACGGTGTATATGGCCAAGTAATTTGCGAAAATGCAAAGTGATATTTGCTAACTCATTGCACTGATTTTATACAATGTTATAACTTTCCAGGGGATAAATACAAATCTGAACACTTCAATTGTATATATATTTTTAACGAAAGAGAAATTTGGAAAACTGAAACCTGTTCCATGCTTCTATTGGTAATACGAATGCAACAAGGTATGTTAGAACTGCCAGATTTCCAAGTAAGTTTTGAGGATTTAGACAATGTTACTAGATCCCTTTAATATTTCATGTAATTCAAGAAAAGGCAGGATGCCTGCAGTTTTCTTTCATATGCTTCTTTTAAGGATGTACCATACATGCAGCACATATTTCAGTTGTTTAGATCTATAAAGAGGTTTTAAATTTAAAGGAAGTAAATTTTAATTGTGGTCAGGTTTTTATAGACTTGGGTTTGAGTCAATGTGTAAACCAATGCTGTAAATTTGTTTTATGCTCGTTTCATCTCCACCCATTTGGTCCATGTTTCGTTAGGTCTCCTCTCGTGTATGGTCTACTCTAGTACCACATTTTGCCTGAAACTTGTATTTCCCAGAAACTTGTATTTCCCAGAAACTTGTATTTCCCCAGCTCCAAACTTGATCACCAACACTACATGCTTAACCCTAACCATAACCATAATCCCAGGGGAATTAAAAACACATTTTTAAAAACATTTTGTTATTATTATTATTATTATTTTTTTTTTGGGGGGGGGGGGGGGGGGGCTACTTTTAAATCTTGTCTGCATGAAAATAGCACTCTAAAAATTTGTTTTGCATTAAACTCGATGCAAATTTACCAGGGCTCTTTGATAACTTTGGGGGCTAAATTGCTCCTGAGCCCCCATGTATTTTTCTAGTGCCGAGTCAAAACTTTACCAAATGTTTAAACGTTTAAATAACTTTTAAACATCAATTGTGCATTTTTTAGAGACGTTTAAACGTTTAGTAAAATAAAAGGAATAACTCAGCACTAATTGTTTTCACTGCATAATCCCAGCGCTTAAAGGGATCTAGTAACATTGTTGACATACATTGCAAAAAGTGATGAATGGTTGATCTGATATATGTCCACTGTGTAATATGTGCAAATTTCATGTTAAAAATAGATTTTAGATGGCCGAGTAATGAGCGAAAACGCAAAGTAATATTCACTAACTCATTGCACTGACTTTGTACACGTTTATGACTATCCAGTGGAAAAGTTTAAAATCTGAACATTTCAATCGTTAATATCTTTTTAACAAAAGGGAAAAAGACAACAACAAAAAGAAACCTGTCCTAGGCTTCTTAATTGTTAATACGAATAAAACAAGGTATGAGAGAACCGCTAAAGTTCCAAGTAAATTTTGAGAATTTGAACAATGTTACTAGATCCCTTTAATCTGTATCCTTATCCTTAAGGTCCGGTCACATATCTCCGGATAGCGTAAACGGACGCCTGACGAATATCTAGAACATTTGCGAAATCAAATTATTCGGTGGTGAAAGTCGTCTCCATTGCTTCATGCACATAACATTCCGTCAGATAGAACAACGTACATCGCCTGACAAGGAACGGGCAAGAAACTCAAGAACGGATTGACAATTTTGCTCTCTGTCGGGCATCCGTTTACGCTATCCGGTGATATGTAACCGGGCCTTTAGAGCTTTATAGTGGAAATGGGTCGGAATAGACTACATGGGTGCAAACCAAGCAAGCAGCCTGTGTGCTGTAAATTGATGACCCTTGGATACTCCAACCACACTTTATTGTTCAAACGTTGTGCATTTTTAAAAAGACGTTTAAACGTTTAGTAAAATAAAAGGAATAACTCTGCACTAATTATTTTCACTGCATAATCCCAGCGGTTAAAGGGATCTAGTAACATTGTTGACATGTGCACAAAGTGATGAATGGTTGATACAATTTGTATTGTTGTAATCTGATATACATGTATGTCCACTGAGTAATATGTGCAAATTTCATGTTAAAAATAGATTTTAGATGGCCGAGTAATGAGCGAAAACGCAAAGTAATATTCACTAACTCATTGCACTGACTTTGTACACGTTTATGACTATCCAGTGGAAAAGTTTAAAATCTGAACATTTCAATCGTTAATATCTTTTTAACAAAAGGGAAAAAGACAACAACAAAAAGAAACCTGTCCTAGGCTTCTTAATTGTTAATACGAATAAAACAAGGTATGAGAGAACCGCTAAAGTTCCAAGTAAATTTTGAGGATTTGGACAATGTTACTAGATCCCTTTAATCTGTATCCTTATCTTTAAGGCCCGGTCACATATCTCCGTATAGCGTAAACGGACGCCTGACGAATAGAACACTTGCGAAATCAAATTATCCGGTGGTGAAAGTCGTCTCCATTGCTTCATGCACATAACATTCCGTCAGATAGAACAACGTACATCGCCTGACAAGGAACGGGCAAGAAACTCATAAGAACGGATTGACAATTTTGCTTTCCGTCGGGCATCCATTTATGCTATCTGGTGATAGCTGGCCTTTAGAGCTTTATAGTGGAAATGGGTCGGAATAAGACCACATGGGTGCAGACCAAGCAAGCAGCCTGTGCGCTGTAAATTGATGACCCTTGGATACTCCAACCACACTTTATTGTGGAATTTCTTAATTACAACTGATAAGATGGAATCTAGGGATACTGATATTTGTGTTTCTAAGATTTAACCAGAGCTGCACAAATTTTGATTTTGGTATATAACATGCATTCTCCATAGACCCAAGCCTGAATATTTTTGCGGTCCTGCTGAATGGGTTAAAAAGATGAGTTCTTGAACAGCAATATGTAAGAATTCAGTCTTGCTTGTGCTACGAATTTGACGATTTATTGGAAATAGTTTAGTGCTGAATACCTTGAATTACCATGTAGAAACGCATGGTCCATTTTTCTCCAAGAAATATCTTTCTGAATTTAGTGTTATGAATTTAAATATTGTAATAATGTTTCTTGTTAATTGTTTTGTTAAACAATCAGCTCGGTAAAACAAAAGTCTACAGTAAATTCTTGGGTAAATGGCAGTAGTAAATGGACAATAAAGTTAATAATTTATGTGTTTGAAATACTAGTATCTAGGAAGTATAGTCATGCACTTGCTAAAGGGAAGTGAAACTGTTCCCACATTAACCAAAGAGGGGGTGATTTCAAGTGTAACCATTCTTCTCTGGACAGCAAAAATGAATTGTGCTTTTGTTATGCTATATAGTAAACCAAGAAACTGGACAAAGCTAAAGGAACATTTTAAAGTGCATTAATTTTGACAATGATATGTCAAACTTAAAACAAAAATAAAGGGTTCAAAATTAAACTAAGTATGTTTAGTAACTCTTGTGATACATGTATACCAGTGTACTCTATTCCTTCACAATGTATTTCTTTCCCAACATTTAACTCTTCATAAAGCAATCTCCCGAAACCAATTTTCCCCAACAGTTCAATTTATGTCAGTATTTTGTAAATTGTTTCTGATTTGTCTTGGGTTTCCTTTATGAAAACAAACAAACAAACAACCAGTTGAAGTAGAAGGTCAAGTTTGACTAATGCCCGGCGCAGACAGAGCCGACTCGACCCGATCCGACTGGTTTTCAGCCTGATTAACCCAGTATGCGCTGCCTCAGGACTCCAGTTTTTCCGGTCAAGTGCCAGTCGGAGGTCATTCGAGGCCGATTCAACATGTTGGATCGGCTCCGACTGAGCAAAACTGACTCTAGCCTGACTGAAAACCAGTCGGATCGGGTCGAGTCGGCTCTGTCTGCAGAGGGCTTAAGATGCAGTCAACCAAGATGAACAGGATCTCCTTGAGGGTGATGTCATCAAGAACATCAAGATCATAAGATGATGCCTAGGGTTAGGAAGATGAAATCTCCAAGAATCCTCAAGTTTACAGTATTTAGATTAATATGCTTCCTTCATTATTAATTGAAAGTACAGTTGAAGCCAAGTTTGAGTTTGACTACGATGCAGTTTGAAACCAAGATGAACTGGCTTTCCACAAGGTTGATGTCATCAACAACATCAAGATCAGAATATATATGCTTTTATAAGAATAAATAAAATGACACAAAGGAGTTGAGTTTACAAAAGTTTGCAATTTGATTTATCTTTCTTTTCTAAATTGAATTACAGTCGAAGCGGAGGTTGAGCTTGACTACGATGCGGTCAACCAAGATGAACTGAACCTCTACAAGGGTGATGTCATCAAGAATATCAAGATCATGTACTGTGATTTTTATAGAGGACAATCTATAGTGGACATTTGAAAAAATGTGAAAATGAAACCAAATAAACAATGAAATTACATGTTAAGATTTGAGTTTACACCATTTAAATTTTCGTCCTCTTTCCTTACTGAATTTGCAGTCGAAGCGGAGGTTGAGTTTGACTACGATGCGGTCAACCAAGATGAACTGGACCTCCACAAGGGCGATGTCATCAAGAACATCAAGATCATGGATGGCGGCTGGTGGGAGGGTGAGATCCGGGGGAAGAGGGGCATGTTCCCAGACAACTTTGTCAACGTGAGTACACACAGTTTGAAAACTTTTAAAAAAAACTTTTTTTTTTCTTTTCTTGGTAACAAACTCTTGAATAAATGTTATTTGTTCTATTAAAGAAAGCAACACAAATATATGCAATATGAAGACATGGTTTGCTGGAGTAGTTACATACATGTAGCTCTTGTGTAAGAACATATTTTTAAATGTTTGTATTGAATCATAGGGATGGCTTATAGTTTAATTCTTAAGACAAATTTTTGAATTAAATCATCTTGATTTCCTGCTGGTAGTATAAATAATAATTAACAGATATTTAGATTTTTAGTGGATTGTACATGTTTGTATAGAAGTAGGCTGACAGTTTGTACTCTCATTGTTTGAAGTCTAAATTCATCAATTGGCAGAACCTCCCTTGCCGAAACCCCGTGCCAAAAACTGACGAGAATTGGCATTAATCATCAGTGAAATAATTGAATAGCTGGAAGGAGGGAAAGTTATAAAAAAGCAGAGCTCTTTTAAATTAAAAGGGCTGTTGATATTATACAAGAAATGTGGTTATTCTTGGCAGCCTTATCAAGGTGAAATATCACAATTGTTTTCCTGGATCTAATAAACAGAGGCTTGGGAAGGTTTAATTGTTGGGGCGGTTGTGGGATAGCACAATTCTTTTTAAACTCATTCGTGTGAATTGAAGTGCATATCATGAATAGAACTGCAGTTTGCTTGAGAGAGACAAATTTTCTTTCACAAATGAAGTGTTAAAAAAGAATTGATACCAAAATCAAAAAAGTCCCCAAAATTAATGGTTGTCATGCTTTGAGGTGTAGAGGGCAGTGTTCAAAATATGCTACACCCTGGTACTAGCATTTGAAACTAACCTAGTTTGTGCACACTTCATACTACTGAGCCTGTGTACCATAATTATTGAAGTGTGCATTTTGCAATGGTCATGTGTTAGCAAGGTGTTAGCAGATGTCACCACATGTCTGATTTATGAATCCGAACCACCTTTAACCTGTTGGGGGGGTGTTTCACAAAGATCCTAAGTTGAAATTAACTCTAAGTTGGACTTAACAATTATGAAAAGCCGTTGGTTTATTTGAATCTTTTTTGTAAAAGTTATTTTAAAAGGCATACAAATGTTGATTCAAATCATTGATATTTTCTATCATCAAGGAGATTTCATGCTCTTGATATAAAATGTACGCAAAGTCTAAAATACTTGCATTTGTGCTTTCAAATATATTTTATTCCAAGGCTACAAACGGCTTTCCATAAATTTAAAGTCCAACTTAGGATCTTTATGAAACACCCCCCAGGACTGATTTATTTTGCTATAACATGTTGTTTTCTCCGTAGACCCACGCTCGAATATTTTCGGGACCAGTCCTGAAAAGCTAAACAAATGTTTGCAAAATACAACCATCATTTTCAAAACAGTCATAAATAAGAAAATGTATTATAATCAGTTAGATGATCATACTGACATTGTTATTGTTTAAACATGCACCCATTATGTACTTGAACGTTTGTAAAAATGCAAATTCTTTCCATTCATGGTGTAATTCGTTAACTTTTTTGTATGGTCTGTGTTAATACCATATTTGGGAATAAACTTTGGACCTTGTTGCTTTGATGGCATTCCTTACTACTCTAATATAATGGTACAATGGGCAGATTCAACAGACTATTCACCTGAATAGTTTTCATTCATTCACATTTAACAACACATGTACAGGTAAACATGAATCGCTCACTGAGTAAATATCAACAATAAAAATAATAATCACAATTATAATTTTACCTTACAACTGAGCTAGAAATGATGAACAAGCTTTCTTTTTAGTTAGTGACATGACTGTTCATATTTGTAAATGATAAATTATAAAACCACAATTATGTACACATCAATACAAAACACTAATTAAACTGTTTATAGTTGCACACAGATTTTGAAATTCACTTGTAGGATCAGTTATCTCAGTCATTACTTTGTACTCACTTGGGAGCCCTTCAGCCCAGTTCATACTTTATACTTTATACCTGGATCCTGAGCAGCACATTTATGCGGCGGATAAAGTGTCATAAATTACAGAAGGTCATGAATGCTTTTAGATTTGGAATTGGAACACACAGCCTGTAGCCTCATTGAAAAACATACTGATGCTCATCAACCAGTGTCATCTTTAAGCAACTTATAGCATCAGTCACATCTTGCAGGATAGCGTAGAAACTGGCAGAAAGTTTTTGTGCATGCACAAAACTCAGATTGTACTCCACCGGATCGGAAAACATACTCATCAACCAGCATCATCTTTAGGGCAGTATAGCGTCAGTCACATCTTACTGGATAGCGTAGAAACTGGCGGAAAGTTTTTTGTGCATGCATGCACAAAACTCAGATTGGACTTCACCGGGCAAATGACTTTTACCACCGGATAATTTACTCATGCACACAACTCAGATTGGACTCCACCGGGCAAATGACTTTTACCACCAAATAATTTGCAAATTGTCTGTCCTTTCGGGCGTCCATTAACGCTATTCGGTGATATGTGACATACCTAATATACTACATTAAATCCTGTGGTATTTTTAAATATTTAAGCCATTATCATGTATCATTCTGGTCTACTACGCCGTACTGGAAGTTACACCTTGCCGGCACAGGTACATGTGTATTATCAACATTTTTGTTTCATGTTTAAAATGTTTTGTGCATATATAAAAATAGCCAAGACAACAGACTTGTGCAATGTACATATATTGGTGTTCCATCGTCTTTTAAAGTGATCCATTAACTTGTCAAGTTCAACCCAAATCACATGGAGTTTTCACACCTCTCTTGTACCTTGTTGAATGTCTTATGGTTCAAACATAAATTAAATGGGTTTGATTTTATGGAGAATTAAAGAAATTGTAAAGATTGAATTGAAAAGTGTTGAGTAATATAAATATATTTATCCTTAATTTCAGACTGATTGAGTAATTAAACTATGATTTGCATTTAATGGGGGGGGGGGGGGGGGGGCTTCAGTGCCCCCTAAATCAAGCATCCCATCTGCATGACAGTAACAACCTGAAGTTAGGTACAGTGGCCAGCATACTTTGGTAATGAGTGTAATGAATATCATCTTATAACATTTATATAAATATATCTCCAATCTCTGTAGCCTCTTAATCTATATTTGTGCTCGAAATCCAGAATTTCGCGAATCAGTAGAGAGACGCGCAATTAACAACACGCCAAAATATTGCAAGTCATTTGTACGATCTTGTCAGCGGGCATTCGCATGCACTTGGTCGGCCAGTCCCCCCGGCAGACATCAAGTAGTGGTCTGGTAGCTACCGCAAAAAAGAAAGCAGCTGTCGAAGCTCATTTTAGATCTAACCTGAACTAGAACTTCACCTCAATCTATATCCTCTACTTACGTGACTGCAAGGAATTTGGGAACAATAAAGAAAAAACAAGGAAAAAACAGCACCAGGTCTGCTGCGCATGCACATGAAGTTGAACTACGTAATATGAATAGAAAATGAAATTGTATCGCTTCATTGCATACATGTAAACAATGATAATCAGCAAATTGTAAACGAATGACTTTAGTTGGCAGAAAATAGCCAAAAATAACGGTGCTATGACTATCAAATTTGCCGAAGTGTGATAAAGACTGAGGTCATTTATGTCCTTTTTTCGTCAGAAATTTCCTAATCGAGATAAATCTGAACAGTATGTTACCATATTTCCGTAAAAAACATGCCAGAAATGCTAAAACTGTAACAGATTAACGAATGTGCTGTATTTTAGAACATGATTTATTGTCAGAAATGCGCTGCATTTTTGTCACTTCTTTTGAGTGAACTGTTTTCCCAGCGATCGCAAAACAACAACGCGCAAAAATGTCCGTTACCCTCTCATTCGCGAAAAAATATCTGTACGCGAAAAATATTGGCGTATACACTACTGTACTGTATACAGGGTCCTATGCGCACACGCACATCGTCGCGGAGGGAGGCTTAGCCACTAGTACATTATATATATTCCTGTAATTGTGTTTGATGGACATGTACATTACATGTCATTAGAACACCATTTAACTCTTTTCAATAGATAAGAAAGTAATTATCTCTGTGCCAATGAACTTATTGAAGATAATGATCGAAGTCCTAATACCATGTATTACCTGATTAAGGATGTCATTAAGTAGTATTACTTCCTTCTTTTAGGAAAGGTAAAAAACATTTACTTATTTTTAAAACATAACTTTTTAAAGATTGAGTTAAATTGCTGTCTACAGGTACTAGATATTATGATATACCTACTGCTCCCCAATAGGTACTGTATACGCCAATATTTTCGCGTACAGATATTTTCGCGAATGAGAGGGTAACAGACATTTTCGCGAGTTGTTGATTTCGCCACGGGACAGAAAAGCAGTACAATCATGTTAAAAATGCAGCGCCTTTATGCTAATAAAACTGCTCATAAAATACAGAAAATTTGTAAATCAATATTAGTACCAGTATTTCTAATATCATTCTAACGGAAATATGACTACGCACTGTTCAGATTTACCTCGGTAATGGAATTTCTGACAAAAATAGGACTTAGAAGACCTCGGTAGCCGATCGTTTCTTCTTCATACTTCGGCGAATCTAGCAGTTATAGCGCCGCTATTTTTGGCTATTTCTTGCCAGTTAGCATCATACGTTTACGTCTTAGCGATTATCGTTGTGTTCGTGCAACAAAGCGATGACTCCGATACAGTTTCATATCTAATAGGATATACATAGTTGAACTTCACATGCAAGCGAAGCAGCGAACTACATATATGTGTACAATACATGCAAGAAATGCACTGGTACCTACGCAACCAATACGACTCGTATGACGGCCCTGGCGCATGTTTTTTCTTTGTTTTTGCGCGCATTTTTTCTTGTTTATTGATTCTAAATTCCATGCAATCACGTAAGTAGACAAACTATTAGACCTGTGTAGATCTAGTTCAGGTTATATCTAGATAAAATGAGCTATAGTACTATGCTTGTGTCCTTGCGTTAGCTACCATACCACTACTCGATGTCTACCGGGGGCCTGGCCGCCCAAGTGCATGTGAATGCCTGCTGACAAGATGGTATGAATGACTGACAATATTTTCGCGCGTTGTTAATTTCGCGACTGTATATCGATACGCGAAATTCGCGAAAATAAAACCCTCGCGAAATTAACAGCTTATACAGTATATTACACTGTCTAATACCTCCTTGATTACACTACCTCAACTCAATTCATGTACAATGGTACAAATGACTTTAAAGAGGAAACAATTCTATGGTATGTTCATTTTCCATCAACACCGGCACAGATCTGTGAGTGATACCTTTGGTAAAGGGGGATGATCTATTCTTAAAGGGGACCACCAGGCAAAGAACAACACATTATTATATGTTTTGGTACCGTTTTGTGATATCAAATAGATACCCAACATTTTGCAAAGGGTTGTGTAATTCATAAACAAAGCAATTAATTTCCACCACTTACGGAACCACTGCTATTTCCTGGTTCCATACGGGCCAACCATTTGCGAGTGCGCCAATGCTATTCACGCGCACGTTTGTAAACAATAGATTCCCGGGCGATTCGTTCGCTCTGCACACATTGCAATTTACCGCACACATAGCAGTCTGCGTAATTCAGACCGCATGAATGCATGCTTTAGAATGGTGATGCGTTTCAAATTTTTTTTTCTTTTTCTGGAAACATGTTTTTGTGAACTTGTTGATGGAATGGAATACTACAGATGTTACCTTTCTTTAATAAGAATATTATTTTTGGGTGGTGGTACCCTTTAAATTCCCCCCCCCCCCCCTGAACAAAAAGAACCAAGCATGGTGACTTAGCGGTCAGAGTGTCCGCCTCATGCACCGGAGGTCCCGGGTTCGAACTCACCGGTCATATACCAAAGACTTTAAAAATGGTACCTTCTGCCTTCTAGCCAGGCACTTTGCATTTATAGAATGGGGAAGGGAAAGTTAATAAGACGAGTTACCAGACGACTGGCTCCCTTCTGTAGCTTTCGCTACATTTAGCAGACGTGTGGCCTAGGGCTAATGAATTCCGAGATAGGCGCTGCCTTATGTGCTAAATTTGGCAAGGGAAGAACTTTTTTATTATAAACTTTTTTAACTTGAACAAAAGAACTTTCCGCAGATCTAGATCTATACAGTGTCCATCAAATGTTATTGTATGAAAGCGTAAGCAAAATATGTTAACAGGAACTAAGCTCTACAATTTCATTACTACCAACATTATGGCATGCATGTCAATGAACCTCTCTCTCTCTCTCTCTGTAAACATAAATATTACATGAATGAAGGAATTCAAAACCTGAGTATTTTTTAAAGGGGAAGGAAACGCTGGAACTTTCGCTTGCTGTTACTGATAAGTGTAGAATTCCATATAAATGCTCAGTATTTAACTGACATTATTAGGTAGAAAATATTATTCAGTCTAATTTTCGCTCTTTGGTATCACTAATAGTGGAAATAATCATTAAAAAAAAAAAAACACTATCAATTGTTTTGACTGAGCACTGGAGGCTGCCATGTTTCCATATGAAACGTCATCTGAGCGCATCTGAGCGTGCTCTAACAAAAGCAGGTTATGTAACTGCTGTTGTTGAATCTGCTGCTTTGTCAGAGGTTCCAAGCGGGTTAAGTAACCACTGACAAAGCAGCAGATTCAACAACAGAGGTTACATAACCCGATTTGTTAGTGCATGCTCAGATGCGCCCAGATGATGTTTCATACGGAAACATGGCAGCCTCCAGTGCTCAGTCAAAACAATTGATAGTGGTTTCAAAAAAATTGATTATTTCCACTATTAGTGATACCAAAGAGGAAATGTATGACTAAAAGTGACAGGAATTCTGCACTTATCAGTAACAGCAAGCACAAATTCCAGCATTTCCTTCCTCTTTAATAAGGCAATTTCTTGTAGGACCCTATTTAAAAATATCTTATTTAGATTACCGTATTTGCTGGTGTATTAACCGCAACTTTTTTCAACAAAAAAAAAAAAAAAAAGGGGGTGCGGTTAATACACGACCGTATTAAACACACTTTTTTTTAATTTTTTTTTTTAGGGGTGCGGTTAATACACCGGAGCGGTTAATACACCGACAAATACGGTAGTCTGGTAAATAAGCTTTATAAAAACACGATACTGTAGACATTTTAAAAATAAAATACAGTCTAATCTGTGTTAGTGGCCACTTATCCTTTAATAACAGCCACCTGTCTATAGTGACCACTTAGTTTGTATTATTTTCATAGTCAATATTTATCTGTATGTATCAACCTGTATATGAGGCCACCTCCCTATAGTATATAATGGTCACTTTTCCTGTCTCCCTTAGTACGTGGTCTATCTATATGCACACAGGTTTGACTGTACCCGTCAGAATTTGGCAGGATATGTACAATATGCAGATTTGACCTGCTAGTCACCAGACCGGTTTGAAAATAACCTTCATTTTTTTTTCCGGCTCGAGGATAAAAACTTGTTGGGGTTCTGGTCACAGTTTGAACTCTGAAGCTAGCATGTAAATGCTCAGTATTTAACTGACATTATAAAGTATAAAATATTATTCAGTCTAATTTTCACTTACTAGACACGTATATTGAGTATTTGAGTTTACCCTTAGAAATATTTGGCCATACATGTACAGAATTAGATTATTTATCAGAATGAAATATCTGATTCCTTATTTCCTAAAATATAACAAGTTTGGGAGCTTTCTTTGAAATGTACATAGATATTAATACACAAGGAATATCAATGTTACAAACATGCCATCTTTTATACCAAACCTGTAATGAAAAAGAGTTAGTTTCAAACATTTGTTTTTAAACTTTTTTTTGAGAATTATGACAATTATTATTCTTGTTGACTGTCAAGATTCATATACTTGACTACATGACGTAATGTGTTTGTATCCATTGTAAGACAGTAAGTATCAGTGAAATAAATACACAGGCTCAGGGCGTATTTGCCCCCGAAATGCCCTAAAAAAGCCCCCGAAAGTCATAAAAGAGTCCCTGAAAATTTGCATAGAGTTCAATGCAAAAATAAATTTCAGAGTGTTATTTTCATGCGAGGAAGCTTGAAAAGTAGCCCCCGTAAAATAAATATTAATTGTTTCCCCTGGTATTAGTAAATTGTAGTAATCCGAAGGTTAATATCAAGTTTTTCTGTAAATTTGTTTATTCTTTATTTATTTATTTTTTGGGTGGGGCTGGGTTGCTATGTATGTTTGCTGAGAGATGTAGCTGGCTTTGCTTGAATGATATGTATTAGAAATAGTCACGTCTATTTCCTGTTTCTAATTGTATGGATTTGCCGATTCCCTTTTTTTTTTACAACGTATACAACATTGTGCACTTGTGCATGCATGCATCTACATCAATGGTACATAACATAACAATAAAAAGAAGAAAAAAAGAGACCACTCACAAGTGTGTTAATAAAGCCTCGAGGGAAAAAACATTCTGCACATTAACACTCCTCTCTTTTATATAGTTCTCGCACCCGTGTGTGATATATATACATGTCACACACACGCCAACAAGGAAGCTGAAATTGTCTCTCAAGATTATTATTTCAATGTATAATAATAATATTTCTCTTTGGTTTCATACATTTGTAATGATATAAAAGAGAAGAGTTACGAGGGGCTGCTCTCTGCGTATGGGTAGAGTGCGGCGAGAGTGTCTGCTGAAGAGGAATAGATACTTCCAAAAATATCACGTAGAGGAAATAGCCGCGGAGAGTATATTATATACAGAGGAAACCAACTATATATCTACCCATATTTGCCACGGATTGACGTACGGAAAGGGAAATCGGGATTGAACCGATGGATCTGGGTGGATAGTATCATTTGACACATCAGTGTGACACATCTGCACCACCAGCAAGGCTCTCCCTTTTAAAAAGCGTTTCTTTCCGGTCGCCAAAATTACACCTCTGTTTAATAGATATCTCACCAAAGACTTGTGCGTTGTAGATCATACTAATTTGTTGGTGGCCGATACACAGTTTCTAGCCCATTTCTTGTGACCAAATTATATATTTAATACTGGTGGCCGTTGGCTCCCAGGCCACCACCGTTCCCTGACCAGGAAGGGAGATCTCACAGTGACGAGGATTCATAGCATACCAGTCGTCCGCGATTCAGGAGGACTACGTGTCGGATTTTGACAGCAGCCGTGGCCCTTACACCAGGAATGATAAAGGGACTTTGCGTATCTGCTGGATTTTGACACCCTTACTGGCCCTTGCTTAGCCTTAGGGAATGTAGATCGCACAATAATTATTAGTTAGAGCAAGGAGGTATGGTTAGGGACAATCCGCAGGATCTTGGCAGCACTGGGCTCTGCACCAGACCAGGAAAGAAAGATCACATATGGACTAGAATAAATTGATACTAATAAAGGACTATAGTCTATATATGTGTATCTGCTGGATTTTGACACCCGCACTGGCCCCTGTTTGGCTTAGGGAATCAAGATCGCACAATTATTATAATTAGTTAATAACTTAACTATTTATTATAATCATTAGTTAAGAACAAAAACAAAACAGGATTTTGGCTGTACTGGTCTGCACCAGGAATGATGATCACAACTAGAGTAGTAAATACTAATAAAGGACTTTGCATATCTGCTGGATTTTGACTCTCTCACTGGCTCTTGCTTATCCTTGGACGATGAAGATTGCACAAGAATTATAGTTTAGTTACGAACAATCCACAGGATTTGGGCCGCACTGTTCTGCACCAGGAATGTAGATCACAAATGGAGTAATAACAACTAATAAAGCCTAAAGGACTGTGTGTATCTGCTGGATTTTGATAGCAGCTCAGTTGCCCTTGGCCTTGTTGAGCCTAAGGAAATGAAGATCGCACAACGATTATAATTAATTAATTAAAGTGAATTCCCAGGATTTTGACACTGGCCCTTGCCACAGAAATGAAGACCCCACAAGGATTTAGTATACCATTACCAGTTTAACTTCAGGACAACTGGTAGGATTTCTGCATTCAAGAATTTAAGTTCAAAGTTATAAAGGTGGATGAAAAGATAATTTGATAATACAGGGAATAACTTAGAATGAAGATTGCACAAGGAATTAAAAAAACAAACATTTTAGGACAACTGGCATGATTTCTGTGTTCATTGAAGAATTTCTATTCAAGTTTGAGCTAAATGGATATATATGAAAATATTGTTTGACAGTGTAATGATATATCTAGGTGTCATGCTTTGAGGTATTGATGCGGACAATAATTTTATGGCTGTGCCTTCCATTTGGAATGAGGATCGTACAGGGATTTGATATACATGTACCTGTTGAAGACAATTTACGGGATTTCTGTAGTCAAAAGAATAATTTACATAAATTAAAGATTTGGGGAACTGATGGGTGGATGAATTCATTATTCAGATAGTTTGAATGACAGCCCTTTCATTATTAAATAAATATTATTATTATTATTATTATTATTATTATTATTTTATTTTTTGTATAACTTTTTTTGTTATTGTTGTTATTAAATTATTATTGCTATTATTATCATTATCATAATAATAATAATTATTTCATCATCTCTATCATTAATTGTTGTTGTTGTTTTATGTAATCATTTTTGTTTTTTGTATTGTTGCTTGGAATATATATATACCAACAAATTGTCAATTTGATTCTTACAGGTGTTACCAAAGACCAAAACGTCATCAATAAGGAAATCACATCCGCCAGCTGTGAATGGTGAAATGGCTGGCTCGGGTTCAGACGCAGCTGCCACGGCGGAACCAATAAAAGTTACTAAACGAGGTACGTAGAAAAAGAACAGAAGTTTTAAACCTTCATTATGTATCCTACATCACAATAGACTTGTATACTCTCATCTATACTTTCATCCGATATGAACTAGGTTAAATACAAAGTTGTTATATATATAGTGGATGTGGTGTGGCAAGATTGGTAGAGCGTGCGCTTTCCGATCATGAGATCCCGAGTTTGAACCCTGCCCAAGGCGTTTGTCCTTCAGCAAGACAATTTATCCACTATTGCTGCTCTCTACCCAGGTGTATAAATGGGGACCAGTAGGAGGTGAAAGCCTTTATGTGAACGATCTTCTTGAGCCCACTGAGCGCTTGGAAAGAATACTCCCCAGGGAGTGGAGATGGTGCACACAATGTGGGCTGGTTTGCATTGTATCCTATGACTGGGGTAATAATATTTTAAAGCGCTTAGAGATGATTATCAATCGTGATAGGCGCTATATTGTATATTATTATTATATTCATTTTTGTTTTGACAGCTACGTGTAAGGCCTAATACTGACTCGACCCGATCAGAGGCTAGTATCAGTCGGGCTAGAGTCGAGCCCAATCGGTTGAGCCAATTCAACATGTTGAATCAGCCCTGACTGGCTTCCGACTGTCCCCCGACTGGCAAAACTGGAGCGGCGAGACAACGCGCACTGACCCACTCTGACTGAAAACCTGTTGTGAATTGGGTCAAGTCGACTGTGAGTGCGTTGGTCTTAAAGCGCACACAATAGTATACAATTTTACAAACATTCCACTTCTACAGATTCGATCTCCATTTCGTACACATGCCTTGGGTAGAGAGCAACGAATTGGCCCCGTTTCATAAAACTTTTCCAATTGTCGTAAGTGTCCAATTATGGCAACTACTATGGCAACAGCCAGTCAGCATCAAGCATTGTAGCTGTTCCCATGGTAGTTACAACACTTGGACATAGTTAACAACAATTGGAAAAGTTTTATGAAACAGGGCCAAGAATAGGGTTAGGCACTGAACATATGACATTGGCATTGAAAGATAAAACCTTTTAACCAAGATTCACCAGGAACTCCAATTACCTGTAGGCAAACCTGTCTTAGCGGCCACCTGTCTATAGCAGCCAACCTGCCTATAGTGGCCACCAAAAGTGTTCCCCTGCAGAGGAAAATAGAAAATAGAACCTGTCTATCGATGGAGGTCACCTGTCTACATCGGCCAATAGACCGCTTCTGTAATGTATGCAAATAATATGCGTATGACGTCAGACTCCCCGTTGGCAAGCTTAACAATAGTAACTAGGTCCGGCAAGCTCCGGCAAACTTAGCTTGCAGGACCTAGTTACTATTGTTAAGCTTGCCAAAGGGGAGTCTTACGTCATACGCATATTATTTGCATACATTACAGAAGCGGTCTATTGTCATGTTTCCCTTGGGTGGTCATTATACACAGGTTTTGACTGTATTTTTATTAGTATGTTGGTCATATCAGTACATCTAGATCTACATAGTGAATGACATTCAATCATAGAGAAAACTGACCAGAGAGAAATTAAATAAAAGGATACAAAAAGTGAGCTAAGAAAATTGGGCTTCGCTGGGAATTGGACCAGAGACCTCTGGATTGCTAAAACCCTGCTCTATATAACAACTGAGCCACAAAGACCCTTGATGGTGGTACTTCTCATCAGAAACCCTTTCCAATGCTCGTTTAAAAACTCATGCATATGTTACACAAGATTTACACTCACTCGTAATCGTTTAAAAACTCATGCATACGTTACACAAGATTTACACTCACTCGTAATGTATACACACATGCACGCACGTGTGCTCACAAGCATACATACGCACACACACGCACAAACACATCACACTACTTGAACACACAAATATGTTACGGTTCCTCAAAAATGTACACACACATACACACACATGAGCACTCTCATACACACACACACACACACACACACAAAAATACATACACACATACATACACACACGCACACACACACACACATGCAAACATACTATAGTACAAGAATACCATTTGCAATTTTGCACCTTCCCCTTTCAAATGTGCACACACTTTTAAAATAGGCAGGCTTATTGGACGTGACACTTGTTTATCTATAGGCACTTGCGCGTCATGTAGAGCACCAGCTTTGTAACCAGGAAATACCGCTTAGAGTCCTCGGAAATACAATAAGGACCCACTTTCCCGTTATGTCTCCTGTGTCACCAACTATTTAGCACTTTCGGTGCCTGGTCCTTGTCTACAAAAATGTATAGCAGTAGAGAAGACTCAAACAGGTGTACAATGGTGAAGTATGATCTTCCCTTATACATGTAAACTGGACTCCAAAAGAAACTTATCACTTCTTCAGAGCGACGCTCACTAAAATCCATAGCATCAAATTGAATCATATTTAGACACAGATAAGCTATCATTCTCCTTATGAAGCATATCTGAAAAATTGAAAGGTTGCTTTTGCCAAAAAAGAGAAAAATGCGATGGAATCGCTACAGGTCACTTTACAAAAATCACAGAAACTGCTCGCTGCGAACTTCCACGAAAGGCGGTCTATTCAGAACTTTCAATAGCCATTCATTCAACATCAAAGGCGGGTTATGTAACCACCAGACTGGCTATTGTCCGTACCGAGCTCCGTGCCCGGAAGGCGAGCAGTTTCTGTGATTTTTGAAAAATGACCTCTTGCGAATTCACCTTATTTTATTCTTTGTTGACTAAATCAAACATAACTTTGTTTAGATGTGCTTGCTGAGGAATATTATAGCTAATCTATGCCAAATTATGATTCATTTTTATGGTTTGGATTTTAATGTGTGTCGCTCTGAAGAAGTGATAAGTTTCTTTTGGAACCCAGTTTATATATAGGCTCTACACATAAAGTAAGCCTCCACATAAACTCTTTTCCTTACAAAAATGTAAAATCATAACTTTTCAAATTGTTCTTGGCCAAACAAAAAGTTTACTTGCCTGCTAATACTTCTAGATGAGATTTAAACCTAAGGAATTACATTATTCTCTCATAGTTGTCCACTAATTTAGTTGCCCTGATCCTGCAACCAAACTAGGCCATTTATGAATCTGTACTTGCCCCAGGCAATAAAGTGTGATGTCATAAATGATGTCATAAACATGGGCAAGTGCTAGTATCAAGCCCTGACATAAAGGCTACTATTTGATGTGATGTATATAACGGTGTAGCCCCAGTCAAATTACATAGTATTAATTACCCATTCAGGACTGATTGATTTTGCTACAACGTGTATTCTCCATAGACCTTTGCCCGAGTATTTACGGGACCAGTCCTAAATGGGTTTAATAAGATGTTCACTTGAAATTTCATGATTGTATCAATTATGTTCCTTGGAAATACAGTAAAGACCCATTTTCCTGTTACGTCTCCTGTGTCGCCAGTAGTTCAACACTTGCGTTGCCTGGTCCTTGGCTACAAATTTATAGCAGTAGAGTATTCGTAGACATGTGTACAAAGGTGAAGTATGATCTTCCCTCTACATGTAGGCTCGAAGCATAAAGGCTACCATTACAGAGCTGCCAAGTCTCGCAGGAGACTCCCTGAAAATAGACCAAGATTACTGCATCAGATTTCATCTTCTCAGCCAATCTCCTTGATTATTGTTATTAGGTTGCATGCGTTTGATAGATATCTCCCTGATTTCTGATCAAATTTCCCTGAATCTTCCGGATTGTTGAATTTCAATGCTGGTAGCTCTGCCATTAGATGTGTTAATTTAATTGTAACTTATAATCGATTGCATCTCTTTCTCCAACAGGGCCGTGGTATGGTATGAGATAATGATAATCATGACAACATCAATTAATTTTGATGTTATTATCGCCCCATTTGCATTTTGTTCTCCCCACCACCAGACGAGGGCAGTAAAAAGTGGCTGCGGTATGCCAAGGTGACCTTCAGCTACACCTCGGAGCAGTTCTATGACGATGATGTCATCAGTTAATTTTGATGAAACTTTTTTCCCTTTTTTTCTTCCTCTCGTAACTTACCAGACAAGGGCAGTAAAAAGCGGCCGAGGTATACCATGGAGACTTTCAGCTACACTCCAGAGAATTTCTATGACGAGGATGATGATGATGAATTGATAATGACAATGGCAATGACAACGAAATGAAATGAAATGATGAGATGATGATAATGATGTTGATTATGGTAATGTGATGATAATGATGACATCAATTAATTTTGTCCTGTTCTTTTCCACCTCTCCCTAACTAACCAGACGAGGGCATTAAAAAGCGGCTGCGGTATGCCAAGGTGACCTTCAGCTACACCCCGGAGAACCCGGATGAGCTCAACATCGAGCCCAACCAGATCGTGAGGTTGGTTAGCGAGGCCGAGGATGGATGGTGGGAGGGGGAGCTCAACGGGAAGACGGGGCTCTTCCCCTCCAACTTCGTCGAGCTCATCGAGGGACAGCAGCAGGCGGAAGCGGGCGAGGCAATATCAGAGGGTACGTTGTGCTCCCATTGTGGCTGGTATTCAATTCAATACTTAGATTAAGTAAGAAATTTACTAAGCATTTTCTAGGCTGAGAACTAAACTTTTTGACAAGTTTTTACTTCAATAAAACAAAATCTTATGTAATATTTGAAAACATTATGACATCAACATTTTTGTAAAGTTTTCAGTTGATGAATTTATCAAATCACAATTAATTAATTAAGCTAAATTTAGAATTAAGTATGGAATTGAATACCGGCCCAGATCTTGTCAGATTGGGGGGGGGGGGGGGGGGGGGGGGGGGGGGGGGGGGGGGATTGTGAAAGGTTACATGAATGATGTTGAGGTTAGTTGTTGTGTTGAGGCGGAGGATAGGTGGTGGGAGGGGGAACTCAATGGAAAGACGTGGCTCTTCAACTCCAACTTTGTGGGGCGAGCTTAACGGAAGTGGCCACTTGCAAAATCAAATCAGAAGGTATGTTATTATTTCTTGGGAGAAGTAGAAGTAGGTATTTTCCCAAAAGTGATATTTGAGACTTCCTCCAAATACCAAATAATATCATTGTAAGATTCTTGTGAATGATATGTGACATTTTCATAGAAAAGGAACAATGTTTACTTAGTGAAAAAAAAGAGAAAATCAATGTCTGCTTTAATCTTGATTGTTTCGTGTGAAGTATCCAAATTCACATATAAAGGACGATTAAGTATCCAAATTTGGATAGTCTTGACTACGGTCGAAAGCGTCTATAGACGCTTTCCAATTCAATCTCAAATATTCCACAATTAGGGAGACATTTGAAAAATCAAAACCCATTTTATTCTTCTGTTACCATAAGCCAAAGTACAAGAAAAGTGTCAAAGCTCCAAATAATTTTTGTTGAACTTTACAAAGCTAATGGATCACTTTAAAGGGCCAGCTTTTATGTCAATTGCTTTAAAAAAATGAGCTAACTATAAAAGATAAAATGTAAATCAATGAAGCCGCAAGCTATAGAATCTGGCAGATTCATCTTCAGGCATACAAATGACAGCTAACTGTACTCAACATTAGATTTTTATACATAAACAGGTGGGTGTAAGGTGCGACCAGCAACAAGCTGGAGTGAACAAGAACAAAAGGACGGGGGAATACATTGGAGGAAGTGTAAATGCATAAATGTATATAAATGATAAATGTATTATATAAAAATGTATTATTTAAAGATTAATGTATATAAATGTATCTGACTGATCAATGTGTGTTTCCCACGGTAGGAACTCCTGCGAAGGAAGCGGCGGCGCCACCGACACCGGGAGAGGAGAGAAAGCCCGGAAGCAGCTCGGCGAGAGGTCCGAGGACGGGCTTCGGAAATATATTCACGGGGGGTCAGCCCGTCCTGCGCAAGGTGCCCACCATCCCCAAATCGGAACAAAATGATGTAGGTAACACTGCTGCAGCAGCTAAAGGCGAGACCGCTCACCCATTTGCTCTGAAGAGGGTGAGGACGCACTTATTTATCATTTAAAAGCATTTTTGTTTGAAACCCAGTACATCTTGTATTTGTATTTCGTTGTCTTTTTTTTACTCTACAGCGCATAGGGACATGTTTAATCAGTATGTGTTATGCGCTATATAAAAATTGTTAATTATTAATTATTATTATCTTTGGATATCTTGTATATTTATTCATATATTATGTTTATACAGTATTAATTTGTATATTTGTTTATGTATTTTTAAAATATATTAATATGTGTAACTTCTGTATCTATTACCAGGTTTCGCAGCGCTCCCCAAACCTCCCAGCGTCACTGAAGGAGAAGAAGGGAGAAGACAAGACAGACAAGAGCAGCGAAAAGGAGCAGACTCCAGGTTTGTACCTTTTTTATATCCACTTTTTATTGTGGTAGTGTCAAGGTACAGTCAAACCAGAACCAGTCTTAGAGGCCACCTGTCTATAATAGCCAACCTGCGTATAGTGGCCACCTGTCTATAGCAGCCAACCTGCCTATAGTGGCCACCTGTCTATAGCAGCCAACCTGCCTATATTGGCCACCTGTCTATAGCAGCCAACCTGCCTATAGTGGCCACCTGTCTATAGCAGCCAACCTGCCTATAGTGGCCACCCGTCTATAGCAGCCAACCTGCCTATAGTGGCCACCTGTCTATAGCAGCCAACCTGCCTATAGTGGCTACCTGTCTATAGCAGCCAACCTGCCTATAGTGGCCACCTGTCTATAGCAGCCAACCTGCCTATAGTGGCCACCTGTCTATAGAAGCCAACCTGCCTATATTGGCCACCTGTCTATAGCAGCCAACCTGCGTATAGTGGCCACCTGTCTATAGCAGCCACCTGTCTATAGCAGCCACCTGTCTATAACAGACAACCTGCCTAAACTGGTCACCAAAGTGATCCCCTGCACAGAAAAAAACAATGTAATGGATCCTGTCTATAGAGGTCACCTGTCTACAGTGGCCACTTTTCTGGTTCCCCTTGGGTGGTCACTATACACAGGTTTGACTGTACTATGTAATAGAACCTGTCTATTGAGTTCACCTGCCTAGAGTGGCCACTTTTCTTGTTCCCCTTTAATAGGTGGTCACTATGTATACACAAGTTTGACTGTATATTGGGTGGGGCCTTCATCCTTCAATATGATGGTCATGGGTGAATTGCACTATGCATACTTGCCAACCGTTCCGTTTTTTTGAAGTTTTTATAGCCCTAAAAATTTATTATTTATTTTTTTTTTTTTCTTTTTTTTTCTTTTCAATAATACTATTTGTATACTATAATGTAAACTGGGCTCCAAAAGAAACTTATCACTTTTTCAGAGCGACGCTCACTAAAATCCGATAGCACCAAATTTATTCATATTTAGACACAGATAAGCTATTATTCTCATTATGAAGCATATCTCAAAAATTACAAGTTTGCTTTTGCCAAAAAAGAGAAAAAAGCCGTGGAATCACTACAGGTCACTTTTCAAAAATCACAGAAACTGCTCGCTGCGAACCTCCACGAAAGGCGGTCTATTCATTCAACTTCAAAGCGGGTTATGTAACCACTAGACTGTCTATTGTCCGTACCGAGCTCTGTGCCCGGAAAGCGAGCAGTTTCTGTGATTTTTGAAAAATTATTCAGGCATACAAATGACAGCTAACTGTACTCAACATTAGATTATATACATAAACAGGTGGGTGGAAGGTACGACCAGCAACAAGCTGGAGTGAACAAGAACAAAAGGATCAAAGTCACCTTTGGCTATGGACCAAAGAACGTCGACGAGCTGGACTTCAAGAATGTATTAAACTTTGTTTTCTTTTTCTTTTTGAAAAAATGTCTAAACTTCCATATTCATGCCCTCCTCTCTTGTAGTATGCAAAGTCAGAGTCGCCTTCGACTACGAACCAAAGAATGTCGATGAGCTGGCCCTCAAGAAAGGCGAGATCGTCAACGTGTTGGACAAGGATGCCGGCGACAGCGGCTGGTGGAAGGGTGAAGTCGGTGGCAGAGTCGGCGTCTTCCCAGATAACTTTACTGAGGAGATTAAAGACGATGAGGTAAACAAAACAAGTTTCAAAAAACGTTTTTAATGAGCATGGTTAGAGGTCTGGGAGGGTAATATTAAAGATAGTGAGACAGTCAAAGTGGTTGGTGGAAGGGTGAAGTCAACGGCAGAGTCAACCGAAGAGATTAAAGATGATGAGGTGAAGCCAAAAATGCTCATATTTGAGTTTTTTTTAGATTCAAATTTACAATTTAAAGGGATCTAGTAATTAATGTTTTCAAAATCCCCAAACTAACTTAGAACCGTAGCATTTCCACATACCTCATTGTATTTGTATTTAATAGAAGCATGGAATAGGTTTTGGTTTGCTGAATTTCTATTTAGTTATAAAGATATTTATGATTGAAGTGTTCGGATTTGAAAGTCTCCTCGAGAGACTTTCAACCGTGTTCAAAGTTAGTGCGATGAATAGCAAATATCACTTTGCATTTTCGCTCATTACAGTATCATATTATGAAATGCATTTATCATGGAGAATCTTCGCACATCACTCAGCAGACATATCAGATCACATAAATAAATACACAGTCATTTTATCAACTCATCATCGGAATTTGCACAGTGTCAACATAGTTACTAGATCCCTTTAAAGGGATCTAGTAACTTTGTTGAGATGTGCAAAAACTGATGAATGGTTGATGCAATGTATACTGTTGTTATCTCATATGTCCTCAGGGTATTGTGTGAAAATTTCAGGTCAAATGGACAATGTATGGCCAAGTAATGAGCGAAAATGCAAAGTGATATTGGGTGATATTCACCAACTCACTGCATTCACTTTGTACAGGGATGAAAATCTCGCCCGGAGATTTTCTTATCTAAATACTTCAATCATACATATCTTTGTAATGAAAGGGAAATTTGAAAAACCGAAAGCTGTCCCATGATTTTATTGTTAATACGAATACAACAAGGTATAAAGGAACCGCTAGAATTACAATTTTATTTTGAGGATTTGGACAATGTTACTAAGTCCCTTTAAGGAAGGGATAAATGCTTTGTACAGTTCATCCATCCATAACTCATTCCCAATATCCAATTAACTATGGAAAAGATTATTGATAAGTGATTGAATAATTCTTGTCACTTGTGCTCAGATGATGTTTCATGCGGTGCCGTTGGAAATAATAATAATAATAATATATAGCATTTAAAGAGCGCCATGTATATAGGTGCCCTATTTAGAGGCGCATTATTACCCTTGGTCATCAGGTACAGTTCGAACCCACACAATTATAGTGTGCACCATCTCAACTCCCAGGGGAGCATACTAGCTCAAGCTGCCCAACGGGCGCTGAAGGCTAATTAACACCCGACTAAGTACCCATTTATACTCCTGGGTAGAGAGCAGCAATGTGGATTAATTGTCTTGCTGAAGGACAAACGGAGTGGGCAGGGTTCGAACTCGGGATCTCGAGATCAGAAAGCGCGCGCTCTACCGATCTTGCCACACCCACGTCCTGGCAATCTGGCAACCTCCAGTGGGAAGTCAATATAGTTGATAGTGTTTTCAAAAACATTAATTACCTACTTCCATTATTAGTGATACCAAATAGAAAATATATGACTGTAAGTGACAGGAATTTTTCACCTAGCAGTAACAGTAAGCGAAAATTCCAGCGTTTTATTTCCCTTTAAAGACCTTTGTTTAAAGGGACTAAGTAACATTGTCCAAATCCTCAAAATAAAATTTTAATTCTAGCGGTTCCCTTATACCTTGTTGTATTCGTATTAACAATAAAATCACGGGACAGGTTTCGGTTTTTCAAATTTCCCTTTCGTTACAAAGATATGTATGATTTAAGTATTCAGATTAAAGAAAAACTCCGGGCGAGTTTTTCTTCCGTGTACAAAGTGAGTGCAGTGAGTTACTGAATATCACTTTGCATTTTCGCTCATTACTTGGCCATACAATGTCCATTTGACTTGAAATTTTAACACAATACCCTGTGGACATATGAGATAACAACAATATACTTTGCATCAACCATTCATCACTTTTTGCACATGTCAACAAAGTTACTAGATCCCTTTAAACCCGATTCTGATACTGTTTTGCGAGCCATATATGCTAAATATCAAATCTGATGTTTGTTTGTCCATTTCAGAAGTCGAAAAAGAAATCTGGACCTGCAGCCGTTCCCGCAAGGCCACCCTCAGGTTAGTAGTGTTATCTTTTCTGATGATTCAACCACAAAATTTGAATATTTCACAAAGATCTTAAGTTGGACTTATGGAAAGCCATTTGTAGCCTTGGAATAAAACATGTTCAAAAGGAAACGATGGAAGTATTTTAGACTTCAAATTAAAATTTATATCAATAAATTCAAGGATCCTTCATTATTAATTTTTTTAAAATTCAGATTTTTATCAAAATGTATACCTTTTAAAAAGAACTATTTAACAATTTTACAAAGAAACCAACGGCTTTCCATAGTAGTAAGGTCCAACTTAGAGTTAAGTTCAACTTACAATTTGTGAAACATTTACCAGGTGTGCTTGTGGTGTTTCGCAATTTACTGCATAGGTATTGTGTATCCAATGTAAATTTGAACTTGGGTGAAGGGGGGAAATACATTATTATGTATTAATCATTTATTTGATGTGTATCTTTAACAAAAAAGTGAAGTGGATTGAAGCCCTTTCAATGTAAGACAATTATTATTTCATCTAAAGAAAATATCAATGTCATGAAGTTCAACATGAGTTGACAGTGCTCAGTTTATTTGTTTTCAACAAGAGGGGTTTCATGAAGAGTCGGGAAGACTTATATGGGCCCCGTTGCAGAAAGAGAGGCAAACGATTGTAAGTTGCAATTAATTGCAAGTTGGTAAATTCACATTTGAATCAATCAGATTTTGCGCATTTAGTCACATGATCTGACTTACAATCAATTGCAACCTGACAATCAATTGCATCTGTTTCTGCAATGGTCAGCTATGCAAATGTTGAGTAGTGTATTGTTTTTTAATTTTCATCACCACCTTCCTGGTATTAATGCATGCATATTGATGATTGTTTTTGTTGTCCTCAATCGCTCCCCACTCTCCCTCAGTACACGGCAGACCACAAAGTGGTGAATACCAACCACTGGTAGTACCGCCACGTAAGCAACATTCAGACAATTCACTTCAAACTGATATTTAATGGTGTCATTTTCTATTTAAATAAAACCCCTATCTATTTGAAAGTATTATTTCATATTTCTGTCATTGAAAGAGTACTTTCTGAATATTTACTGAACTTCTACTTTATCTTATAATAAAGGGGCAGGAAATCGTAGCCTTTTGACTTACTGGATGTGATGAGAGCATAACTCCTGTCATTTCTAGTCGCTTATTTCCTTTTGAATATTCCCAATAACGAAAATAATCAATATTTTATGGACCACTGTCGTCTGCTTTCAATGCCCACAGGAGGCGGTCATTTCTTCAACTTCTCGCAGTGTCAGGCGGAGAACACAATAGCGGGTTACGATATGCTATTGTGTTCTTCGCCAGACACGTCATTTCACCGCGAGTAGTTGAAGAAATGACCGCCTCCTGTGGGCATTGAAAGCCGACGACAGTGGTCCATAAAATATTGATTATTTTTTTAATCAAGAAGAAATAAGTGACGAGCAATGACAGGGGTCATCCATTATAAAGTCAAAAGGCTAGGATTTCCTGACCCTTTAATGTTCTCATTTTCTATTAAAAATTTATATTCTACCAGTTGAACAACATTCGTTAAAAATTACCTCAACAATTTTCTGTCATTCGCATTTTCTATTAAATTCATCTGAATAAAATATTACAGCACCTCAGTCTGTTTCATAATTCTGCAATTTATGGAACACTTTCTGACGACTTACTTCAACTTTATCTTTCGTGTTCTCATTTTCTATTTGAAAAACGTCTATTTTGAAAGTATCATTTTACAATCCTGCCAGTTGAGCAACATTCTCTAAAAATTACCTCAACAATTTTCTGTCATATTCGCATTTTCTATTAAATTCATCTGAATAAAATATTATAGCACCTCTTGTTTCATATTTATGTCATTAAAGGAACACTTTCTGATGATTTACTTCAAACATATATTTCATATTCTCGTTTTCTATTAAAATCATCTAATTAAAAATGGCATCTCTATTTCATAATGCTGCCATTGAAGGAACACTCTCTGATGATTTACATGTACTTCAAATATATCTTTCATATTCTCATTTTCTATTAAAATGTTTATTTTGAAAGTATTACCGCATCTCTATTTCTTAAATCTGACATTGAAGGACACTTTCTAATGAATTACTTCAATTTTATCTCTCATATTCTCATTTTCACGATATCGTCAAAATATCTCATTCTTTATTAGTCTTTTGTCCCATTTCTTATGCTTACAATAAGCATTAATCCTATTTATGTTCTCTATACAGTAAGTGTACTGTTCAAGAGAACCAACGCAAAATAATGTTCTAATATATTAAAGCAAATGGTTTTACTAGTAGTGTACATTCCACCCAGAAGTTCAGAATAAAAGGTTTCCAGAAAAATTGTATCACCATCATGCTAAATTATGTGTTCATGGGTGTGCTGAAGCAGAGTAGTTATATTGTTAAAAGCCCGGTCACATATGTGTCCCCCTCTGTCACTTCGGGTAATTCATCGGCAATATCAAAATTGAGATTTTTAGTGTTTTGAATTCTCTCGGATTTCAGCTTTAAAATGATATATAACTTGCTACATATAATTGTCATGAAGGAAAGAAAAACGCAATTTAATAACGCGGACCAGAGCTCAGATATTTGTCAAACAACAGAGAAAATCGCTTCTAAAGTTTCGCATCCATTCAGAAAAGCATCCTCACAGAGCGAGCGAGCGGTTGAACAAATTCTCGGTTTGACCGTTCGTTTTTCACAATCGATCGAGCGCTTTGATGTGAATACAATAAACCACCGCTGCATGCACGTAAGTACCATGTCATTCAATAGGGTAGGTATCGGTACCGGTAAGCCGCACAGCGCGATTCAATACAGTATGATGCGGTCGGCTGCACACGATGCGCTTTGATAATGCGAGAAAAAGCTAGCTACAGAATTTACATAACAAGGCGCGATTCAATGCGGTATTATACAGTAGGTCGCGCACGCTATCCGGAAATGAACACAACGTACATACCCAGTACAACTCTATTCAGGTCAGTCTGACCAATCACAGCGCTTTCCGCTCGGACTCAGCTAGCTCACACCGCTCACAATACCAGCGGTCGGACGTCGCACGTGCATGCATAGAATTGAAGTGCCGCTCAATCAATGCACAAACGATTGATCATGAACAGCCAGCGATGATAAACCGAGTTTCAGGCCGAAACCGAATTGAAGGTTGCTCAGAAAAATCATTATTTTCGGTATAAAACAATCGAATTAGGACATGAAATTTTCAGAGAATGTAGATGACACATGTAAGTATCAAATTCCGTAAAGTTGAAATTTTCAGCCAAAGACAATTTTTTAATGATTTTGGTGCTCTATGTACTAAACCCCCATTGCGACTTTATACCCAAACTGAAAGACACAGACACATATCACCTGATGAGATGCCCGACGGAAAGTATAATTTTTAATCCGTTCGTCTCCGTTCGTATGTGTTTCTTGTCCGTTCCTTGTCGGGCGATTTACATTGTTCTATCCGGCGGAATGTGCTGTGCATAAAGCAATGGAGACGAATTTCGCCAGCAGATAATTTGATTTCATAAATATTCTATTCGTCAGGCATCCGTTTGCACTATCAGGAGATATGTGACCAGGCCTTTAGGAACTTAAAGGGTGGACAAGCTCCTATGACAATAAAACTAGTTTGTCTCTGCAGACCCATGAATGTTTGTTCACAGTAGTTACGATTAAACATTTTGAATAGAAATATTTTTCATTTAAAATATTTTGGGAGACACATATTGCTATAATTGCTGGTGTAAAAAAAAACCCCACAAATATAATAATAACTTGCAGTTATATAGCGCTTAATACAGGGTTTCTAAGCGCAAGTATTATTACCCATGGTCATCGGGTACATTTCAAACCCACACAATGATATTGCGTACTTTCTCAACTTCCTGGGCAGCATACTAGCCATATGCTGCAAATGTGGATTAAATGCCTTGCTGAAGGACAAACACAGTTAGTGGGCTGGGTTCGAACTCGGGGTCTCATGATCAGAAAGCGCGCGCTCTACCAATCTTGCCACAACACTTGCCATAACATTTCATAAACCATTAGACAGTTAAAGGGGACCACCATCCAAAAGACAACACAGTCTTATACATGTGTATTATGCTTTGGTATCAGTGTTTGATATTAACAAGATGTAAAACACTTTGCAAAAGGGTTGTGTAATTCAGTAACTATACAATCAATCACCAACACTAACAGAACCATTAGGGCCTCTTGGTTCTGTATGCGCCAATTGTCTGCGAGTATGCATACGTTTGGAGACAATAGAAGACACTTACGTCCTATACAATATCCGTAGTCGTCAAATTATGTAATTTTTTATCTGCAGGCCAATTTTTTCTGAACTTGTTGGTGGAATGGCCTACCAAAACAATTACCTTTCATTCATAAGAATATTATTTTTGGGTGGTGGTTCCCTTTAACTTCAATTATCTGTCATGTTCTAACTTTCAATTAGAAGCATCTACAGTAATTAAAACTGTGATACATTGTGTAGCATCTCTATTTGACAACTCTCTTGCATTAGCAATTTATCTTTGAAAATTTACCTTATTTTACTCTTGATATCTTATTTCCAATCTCTTTTATATTTGTATTCTATTTTGCATTATAAGTATTGTATTACCTTAAACTCTTTACTTGAAATCCAAATTCATTTTAATATCCTTTTTTTCAAATAACTTTGAAACAAATGTTTTTGTATCTATTACATTTGTAAGCAAAACTTCTTACAATTACTTTGTTGTACTGTTGAAGGCATATTCGTTTTGTAGTATTCAGTATTTATTTTCATTTAGACATTTCCTCTTCTTCAATGTTCTCTCCTAATCTCATTTTCCAAATGATTTAAATCTTCAATATCTGATTTTGAATGAGTCAATAATTTGGTACATTCAAACATCTGACAAAGGAATCTCATTCTAGTCTACAAAACCTTCCTTTTTTCAGCCAGTCTACAATTTTCTTAATGTAAGACATTTATGGGTCCATTTCATTCTCATTTTTAATTAAATGTACTAAATACATGTATGTTACTCTGTATATATTTTACACTTATGATTAAGGGTTAAACTAAATTTGTTTAATATAAAACCGCAACTGAAACCTCAATAAATCATGACCAAGCCTTAAAGGGACTTAGTAACATTGTCCAAATCCTCAAAATAAAATTCTAATTCTAGCGGTTCCCTTATACCTTGTTGTATTCGTATTAACAATAAAATCATGGGACAGCTTTCGGTTTTTCAAATTTCCCTTTCATTACAAAGATATGTATGATTGAAGTATTCAGATAAGAAAATCTCCGGGCGAGATTTTCATCCCTGTACAAAGTGAATGCAGTGAGTTGGTGAATATCACCCAATATCACTTTGCATTTTCGCTCATTACTTGGCCATACATTGTCCATTTGACCTGAAATTTTCACACAATACCCTGAGGACATATGAGATAACAACAGTATACATTGCATCAACCATTCATCAGTTTTTGCACATCTCAACAAAGTTACTAGATCCCTTTAAGATTGCCAGTTGAGAATTATAGTGAAATGTAATAACCAAAGATGCATCGACCTCCATTAACGGGTAATTCAGATGAATTATATTACTAACGAGTATTACAGCAGCTGAAAATATACTGCTTAATGTACATTTATATCTCAGATAATGTATATGGTGAACAAAATTATACAAAAGAATTTATGGGAATGAGGTAGTTTATTACCCCGATATTTCCTTTAATGAAGTTCATAGTTGATAAGTACTTCCGTTTCTTTTGTAGTAGTTGAAACCTGAACTAAGTTGTAATGGTCACGTTTTGTGGTTGCATGTTTCAGAAACTTATCAAGTATACAGTACCATTATCTTGGAAGAGCCAAATCTGAGTATCACATGCACAATTTACAATCACGTAACAGAATATACGTATTGTACATTTTGCACTCGAGGATTTTACCATTTTATCCTTGGACAGTATCAAATACAGAGGTTTGTTGCGCAGCAGTTAGAGAACCGGTCGAGCAATCTAGACGTCTCTGTTTTTAATTTTCGTTGTATTTTTAACGATGATTTGAGAAACGTTATCATCATTATTATTCATCATCCAACACTATTACGATATTCAGGTCCCCAGAAGCCCAGACCACAGAGTGAGGAACCCAAAGAAATAAAGGCGGCGCAACCCAAACCAGCGGCACAGGAGGGCACGAAACCGGGGCCAGGACCCAAGGAATCTGGACCCACTAGTCAGCAACGACATAAACCACCTGGTGGCATTTCAGTAAGTTTACTGTAATGTACCCCTTTAGTTTACTAGGTATTTAATTTCTATACCAGAAAGACATGTGGACTGCACAACCTCTTGTCGACACTTCAGTTTATAGTCAAATGTTCCTATTCTCTTTTTAACTATTAAACTCAGAAGTGTTTTAACATTTTTTTTTTACAAAGATTTAATTTTTTTACTTCAGAAAATGAAGTCATATATGAATATATGTTTGTTTCTTTTTGAATGATTTCATACTTGGGTTCTTCCAATGATGCCTGGCAGACAGCTTATCTCCAACAAACCAAAACCCAGCAAGACATCAGAATCAACAGACAGCACAGACTCAGCCAAACCAGAAGTAAACATAGTCATTTTTTTTTGAGCTAGTAACATAAAATGTAGAATAACATTTTAGAATAATTAAATAATATATTAATAGCTGTTTTTGTTTCTTTCTTTTTTATGATTTTCTAGGTTCTTCCAATAAACCAAAGCCCAGCAAGACATCAGAACCAACGGACATTGCAGACTCGGCCAAACCAGAAATAGAAATAGTATTTTGAGGAATTAGTGATATACATGTATAATGTAGATTATTAAAAATGTTAGAATAATGAACTGATTTATTAATAGCCGTTTGTTCTTTTTGACAATTTTCTAGGTTCTACCAATAAACCAAAGCCCAGCAAGACATCAGACCCAACGGAAAGCACAGCCTCGGCCAAGGCATATTAAAGTAAAAATAGTATTTTGGGGAACTAGTGATATGTAGATTAAAATGTTAGAATAATGAACTGATTTATTGATAGCTGTATCTTCTTTTTGATGATTTTCTAGGTTCTACCAATAAACCAAAGCCCAGCAAGACATCAGAACCAACAGACAGCACAGACTCGGCCAAGGCATAAGTAAAAATAGTATTTTGGGGAACTAGTGATATATATATATATATAGATTAAAATGTTAGAAACATGAAATATATTAATATCTCTTTCTTAATTGTCGATCAATTCTAGGTTCTTCCAATGATGCCCGGCAGACCGCTCATCTCCAACAAACCAAAGCCCAGCAAGGCATCGGAACAAACGGACAGCACAGACTCGGCCAAACCAGAAATTAAAGGTAATACATTTGTTTTACTATCCCACTGCACGGGGGAATTTTGTTTTCTCTCATGTTTTCACTGCCATTGCCTTGCCATTATTACTTCTTGTCAGATTTAGAGAATCATGTAAACAAATCTAATGCTTGGTTTCAAATAGGGCATAAATAGTAGAAAAAATAAAATTCTAATAGAATTTACTGACCCCAAAGGGTGAGCCAAAGTCATTGCATTGAAAATCATAACAATTTGGCCCTACTTTGAGATGCTTATATCTCTCCCAGGGAGTGGAGATGGTGCACCAAAATGTGTGCGGGCTGGCAATGTTTAACTAGGGTGATGATAGTGTAAAGCGCTTAGATATGATATGTGACCGGCTATAGCAAATACCTTGCACTTGTCGATAATTCATGTTTTGAAAAAATGGCCATTTTCAGATCACATAATGTGTGTAAAAGACTTACGATCATTGTAAAATTGAAACAATCATATATTCGCCATTTATTGACCAATTTGTTAGAACAAAGCATCAAATGAAAGCTTGTGACCTTTCTAATGGTATGAAAATCTGCATTTTTATTTTTACCGACAAATGCAAATGCAGGGTTTTGCTATAGCCGGTCACATATTGTTTCATATTAGATGCTATATAAATCAAACCTACTATTATTTTCCTCGATAAGATTCATCTGATTGTGAATTTGGTATTTCAAAAAATGTTATTTTCACACAATCAACTATTATTATTTTGCAGTAGACAACTCTTTTGATGAGACTGTCCCCAGTTCGGCGCCCCTCACGCACCACAACAAGACCAGACCAAAGGCCCCCGGTAACCGGAGACCGCCCTCCTCGATCGGGACCCCTACTAACCTGGCATCATCGGGGGTAAGTTCTCGTCCTCGCTCTTGCAGAGTTGAGTCGACGTTTTTTCTCTGTTTCCTTTTCTCCCTCCCGCCCTAACTCCTTATTAGCATGCAGCCTTTGTATAAACCAAAATAATAAAAAAAATCTTCCCCTCTCAGACTAGATATGAGTCTACATGTTACAGCCGTTTGATTGAACATGACTGGTTTATCTTGTATGCGAGAGACGGCTGTGAAATAAGTAAATTCCTGTTTTTTAAGGCATACCCCATCTGGGGGTGTATTCTGAAAACGGTTTAAGGTTAAAATTGATTGTTTCTACGTCATATTTACGTCACTAAATATCAACTGTACTTTATAAGGATAGCGATTTGCTAAAATATATTTTAGTGACGTAGAAATAACGTAGATACAATAAATTTTAACTTAAAATCATTTTCAGAATACACCCCCTGTTTTTAAGGCATACCCCATCTGGTATTAATCACATTAATTAATCATGTGTCAGTTTTCGAACAGAGGTGACCTGCAAATACTAGAAAGCATTGGGGAAAAAAAAGATTGGTTTTACTTAAAAACAATTTACATGACACATGGGATGATACAAATAGTCATGGTTTCAAGTCAAAATCATATGTAGTTTGAAAGCAACTCTTCTGCATGCCTGAGCATACATACATGTATACCTCCACTCTCTGTGTCGTCTAAATCCATTTTGCGCTCTAAATCCCCATCACGGGACAGATGTTTGATGAGTCAATCACACATTTGTTTGTACTCACTGTGAGCGACGTTTATATAAATACGCTCATCGATTATAGACTCAAAGCGCAAGCGATTACTGTATGCAGGATCCTATGCGCGCACGCATGGCGTCGCGGATTGGTTATTTTGTAGAATGAGTATAGCAGTGTCAGTGTTGTTCTGTATGTATAAATGTTGCATTCTTGTTATACACAAGTGTATTTGTTTGTAAATAAAAAGCTAACCCTTGCAAATTGAATGTGGACTATAGGCTAGATCCAGTTTGTGAATGTCCATTGCATAATATTATCAGTAAGATCCATTCATTAGACTGCTCAGTATAATGAAATATTCAATAAAAGACCTTCCCTATTTTGTCAGTTCTCCAGATGAGATCAACTTTTTAATTAGATATCTTCAGAAGTGAAATTGTGCAAAATGATAGTTATATATTAATGCAGTTTGAAAATATAAAATATAAAATATAAAACATACAATTAAAAAAGAAAAAAAAAGGTTAACGTAATGTAAAAACAGAAGTTGACAAACCTACAAGCGCAATAACATAGAAAACAATGGAAAACAATGACAGTTATTGTTCCTGCACTAACAAGTCTGTCATCACATATTCAAAAAGATAATTTATCAAAAATTTGCCTATGGGGGATCTCATAATCCAGTAGGGAACAGGTTAAGTGGTCTTGTTTAAAGGGTACCACCACCCAAAAAGAATATTCTCATAAAAAGAAAGGTAACATCTTGAGTTGTCTATTCTACCAACAAAATCAGTAGATTAGGTTTTCAAAAAAAAAAATATATAATTGGGAAGAAGCATCACCATACTACAACATGTGTTCAGGGGTCTGCATACGGAGACTAGCTTTTGTCTAGGACGATACATCGTCGGTGATACTATTGTCTCCAAACGTACGCGTGAATAGAATTTGCGCACTCTCAAATGTTTGGCGCGTACAGAACCATGAAATAATATGGTTCCATAAGTGGTGGAAATTAATTGTATCGTTTATGAAGTACACAACCCTTTGCAAAATGTTGAGCATCTATTTGATATCACACAACAGTACCAAAACATAAAATTATGTGTTGTTCTTTGCCTGGTGGTCCCCTTAAAGGTTGGGAGTGTAAAACTTTTTTCCATTTCCTTTTATATCGAGGTGGCAAGTGTCGAGGGATTCTGGAATTTCAGAATAGGCGTAAGAAGAAAAACCTATATTTCTAGTTGTCTCATCTTGCATCGTATTTATCATATCTATCTATTTCTGCACATAAAAAATGAGATGGCATTATCATTTTTAAGACTGCGCACTTAATGTGAAATGTAAAAGCAGATTATGCAGAAATGTAGAAATACAAAATGTACAGAGTACATTGCTCAATTTTAAGTGCACTGAATGGAATTTAATTTTAAAAAATCACTTTTTAAAATGATATTTCATGGCCAAATTGTAAGATCACTCACCGAATGAGCAAAAATCTGTAATGGAATTGGTACTTACCTACTCAATTTCGAAGGCACTGATTCAAAGCATTGTTTGAAAATGGTATCTTTGAAGGTTATATTAACGATAAATTGGGTGAAATGTATGTGAAAATTTGAAAAGTATAATAATATTTAAAATCAATAATATGTATCACTTTCGTTAATTAAGATCAACAAAAACACTGATTTGGATAGAAAGATGGGTATTAGTGTGATTTCATTGAGATTTTGATAAGTTTTGCTGTACATGTTCGCTTAGAATTTTGGAAAAGCTAAGCCTGAGGTGAAATACATAATTGCATTAATAAACCTCAACCCTAAACCCTTCTCAATGTATGCCTTATCTATAAACTCTGAGTCAATAATTCAGTTAAGTTTACTATGTTCCATTTCAATATTATAGTGTTTTATTTGTTATAATTAGATTTGTTCATCCATTTAGATTTTCATTTGTTTTATTTCCTGTTCAAGTTTTATATGCTATTGATTCATACATACGATCGTTATCAATTTGTGTGTTAGTAATTATAGTAATCATAGTTTTGGAAGAAAACATTCATATACAAACACGGATTTTAAAATCAAATTCTATACACATTCTAACATCTCTTTCTATCATAAACAAAATGATATGTTTGTTTTATAAAAAGAAATCATTTTCACTTTGTCCTTTTTAATGATAGAAAATGAAGTCAGTATGGATTTATCTCGGAATATGTAGAATGGATCAAATCACTGTCCCTTTTTTTGTTTGTTTACTGTTTACTACCGTTTGTTTATTGTTTACAATTGTGTGCAATAGAGTTACTAGTAATTTGCAAAAAATTCTTGTGCATTTACTGCATTTGCATCATGTTGCCCAATAATTGCATATTTGCATAATATTCAATACAAAATTAAAATGCATGACAATATTAATTGTTTTTGTTTGCATCCATGTATTTCATTCAACTGATAGTCTAGATGCATATAGCAGAGTAGCAGACACATATTATTATAATTGATTCATGTTTGGTGCACATTTACATTATACAATTTTCTGCAGCAACATTTAGTAGCACATTATAATGAATATATATGTACATGTATATACATGTGTGCGTAGAATTACGCCTGAAAACCTTTACATTTTTGCTTTTTATGTGCATGTCTGTTTATGATTTTAATTTGTCTTTTCTTTTCTTTTGGCTCTATTCCCATGGCCATTTTGCATGCCCCATTTAACAATCTATTTATTCTCTGTCTCTGCACACACTTTAATGACATATACATGTACATGTATCCATTTCTGATTCCATAATATAACTCAATGTATGACACAATCATTCACAAATCATACTTTCATCTCTTTTCAATTTTCATTCTGTGATAATTTCATTGAAAATTATCATATGATAATACGGATGCATATTTCATTCAATTTCATGGCTCTTTTTCCTGTGCATCATAACGTTAAACCATAATTGAACAAAAAATGTTCATGATAAATTGTATGAAAATCAAACTCCTTTTTCTTCTTGGAAATTCACTTGCTTTATAAAAAAAAAAAAAAATAATAAAATGCAATTTCCTCTACTACTTTTCTCAAACTACACTTGTTGATTTGTACTTCTTTGTGCCAAAAAACAAAAACAAAACAAAACAAATGAAAATTGTGCTCACATCACATCCCTCCAATATGAACTTTGCTTTTTCTAAAAAAAACAAAAAAAACAAATTCCGTCTACCTTCAATCTTGCACACTTCATCATCTGATGCATTCATGCTAACTATTTTGTCCACTTCTTGCTGAAAAAAAAACAAACAAACATAAATCTTCCCATCTCATGAACACTCCCCCTTACCACCACCCAACTTCATCCTACACCTGACAATAATAATACCACATTTTACCCCTGGCATTGAAATCTCACCTTACCACACTCTCTGCAAAATAACAACCCCACCCCAACATTTCCAATAAAATCATCCCACCTCAACCCCACCCCAAACACTAACACTGCATCCCTACGTTACTCCAACCATCCACTAACAATAATAATATATTTCATCCCACCTCACCCCATGAAAATCACACTTCTAACATTAACAATAAAATCATCCCACATCCACTCCCACCCCAACCCCTAACACTAACACTGCACCCCCTCCTCCCCACTTTCCCAAATAACCCTCACAACAATAAACAGAATCCATTCCAAGTAACCATGTCACCCCTGGTCAGCCCCCCTCTCACACCTACCTCACCACCCGAAGATGCCACCGATGGCCACGCCCCCTCCTCTGGCCACGCCCCCACTCCCACTAGCCGCACCCCTTCACACCGATCCGATGCGGAGGACCCCCCGCAGCAGCCGCCCCCCTGGAGTAGGGACATTAAAAAGTCCCTGCGCAAGCCGCCCGTCCATCTACCCGCGAGAGAAGAGGTGAAACGCAAAATATATCATTATAATAACTATAGTTTTGTGGTGAACCATATATATACTGTATATATATTAATTGGGTTAGTGTTAATTATATGTGCTGTTTAAGAAATAAAAGAGCACACATGTACTTTAATAGGAAATGGTGTGTATTTAACCCTCCTCTTGTTGTGTGCTCTCATGTAGTTAATTAAATTCTCTTTGTAAAAATGTGTGCTTCCTTTAATAACAAAAAACAAAACAAGTGCAATGCTATATTGCATATTTCACCTTCACCCCCCTCCCGTCCTATGCAAATTATGCAATATAGCAACATATTGAAATGTAATTGACATTTTAATATTTCAAACCACAGTGCTTCAATAATATGTACATCGTGTCATTAATAAAATGCTGCACATCGAAGCTTGCATAATTTAACAATCTACGGCACTGTACACTGCATGTTTTTTTGCTGTTTCGCAGATAATTTTTGTGTCTGTTTTTGCATGAATAAAACAAAAACTAACATGTATTTCTAAATGTTTATATTTGAGCAGTTTGCACGTAACTGGAAATTAATTTCAAAATGGTTTATTAATATTTCGCTATAATGGGATTGCTGGCAGTTATACATGTTATTCTTCTTTTTTTTAACTAATGGTGATTGTTTCAATTTCTGCTTGAAAGAGAACATTATACATTCAGTGGACTTTGATATAAATGTATATATTTATGTTGTGTAATAAAACAAAGTTAAGAAATGTGTGATTTTGGGAGCAAACCTGTATGAATTCAGTATTCTGAGTAATTTTATATGAAGCATATGAAGCTGAATAAATAAGATTTAAAAATAACAATTTTATATGAAAAGCAGATATGATGATATAGAAAAGAGAAAGCCTTTTCTATGAGGAAGATAATGCCCATTTAAAAGTAATTATTTTAAAATGAATGAAAGCAAAATTCAAACAAAAATCATGTTAAAGAACACCAGCAGTCAAAGCTTTTTATGTGGTTCTCCCAAATCACACATTTCTCGTCGATATCAACTAACTCAATGTTCTCTTCCTCAACTAAGTAAAGGGCTTCAGGCTTCTTATCACAGTCCTTCATCTTCTCTTTCTCTCAAATCATTGCCGCCGACCCCCCCCCCCCCTTCAGTCCTCGACCCCTCCCAGTAATACCTCATCGGAAGACATCCCTCCCCTGGCCCCGCGGTCCAAACACAAAAAGCACCACAGTCTCCAGCAGATCCCGTCCCTCGCCACAATCCCGGACGAGCCCCCGCATGTAACGCCTCCAGAACCCTCGGCCACAAAACACAGGCTTCCATCGTCGTCGTCGTCGGCGGAAGAGAATAACAACCCGCCTCCGAAGTCGCCCACAAAGACACATGCCCCAACCCCAGCGCTCCCCTCGAGACCCCCGCCCCCCGACCATCCGCCCCGCCCCTCCTCTCTCGACCCATCGCAGCTCCATTCTACCGGTGTCTCGGCCCCCCGGGACGCTTCGCCGGCCGGTAGCAACGAGCCGCCGTGGAAGAAGGAGCTGAAAAACCGCAATATGAAAGCTTCTTCATCAGCCTCTGCCTCGCATCCCCCTGGGGCCCAGGTGATTTGGTGCCACTAAATTTCTATCTATAAATATATATATCTATTTATTTCATATCTTTTCTTTGCGTTTCTTAATTTTCAATCATTTTTACATGACGGTGAGGTGGTATTAATTAATTTCTATGAAAAAAACTTGCCATTTGATGAATATTCTTTCCTATCTTGTCTATCATTGTAGCTCTCAAACATTGGTGATTTGATGCCGCTAAATATTTAGTATATCTACATGAACTTTTTCATTTCTAAACCTTTCCATAATATAGTTAATTCATATTTTTTATGAAATTGTCATACATTTCAAATGGGCTATAGTGATTAAGAGCCACTAATTAAAAATAATAAATAGATACAAGTTTAATTCTCATCTACTGTCATTTTTTTTTTATGGAGAGATGGAATTGATTTCTTTGATAGGGATTTTATCATTTTTACACTAGTTTTGGGCCCCTATTAAAGCTAAAATAGAGAAAAGTATCTAGTATTGATTTAAAGGGACAGATCCACTTTTACAAAACGTCTGAACAGCTTTCAGTTGACGGATGGGGATCAATGTAACACGCAAAAAAAAAATCAGAGCGAACAGCCCTCTAATTTGGATTCTACGAATGAAAAACGAATGCGTCCCTCCATTTAAACTATATATCGGTCAATAAAGGAGTTCAACTGATTTAGCATAATATTACAACAATATAGTACTAATTCTCGTAAAGGTATTGTGAAGCCGACATTTGTTAACCTATGTCACGGAAAAAGATCTCAAAAAGAAAGAATATATAATTACATGTAGTCAGTTTAAGCGAAGTTTGGGTATTTTGCTTGGTAAACGCTCACACATTAGTACTTATGCGCGGCTCACGTAGCTAGCGGGGGTCACGTAGGGGTCATGCATACCGATCTGGCATTCCGTGAAATCTATGTACGAACTTACTCACCGGCCAACCGACGTCCCTCAGTTTATTCAGTTTTAGGTCTATAACTCCACGAAAAAGAGATTTCAAGCCCTAATTTTTTCAGGCATGCTATTAAATGACATTTCCTTTCATATAAGACAATAACCTCGCAACTTTTGAATTTTGGCTTGCAAAAGTGGATCTCTCCCTTTAAGGCCCTTACATTTCCATTAGCTTGTTTCTAACAATTCCAATAATCTTTTGTAAACATGGGTGGGGCTATTTAATATAGAGAAATTTTCCTTCGCTATTTGTTTGAAGCTTAATAACTGGAGCAACTTCTGCTATTAATGGGCCCAGGTGATCATAGCCACTAAATTTGTTTTAATAGCTTTATTACTCATGCATTATTTGTGAATTATTTCTAAATGGAGGGATAGAAAACTTAACATCCATCTACATTTCCATCATCTAATGTATATACAAAAATATATTTACAAATCTAATGAGGATGATTTTGAAAAACATTATTTTTTTCTCCCTGAAATCAATCCTTTTCCTTTCATAGACTTTTATATATGAAAATCTGTCACTTTCCTAGAATTTCTTCAATCTCAAGCTCTTTCTATTGCATAGTGTTTTGAACTTTGTAACTGAAATGTGTAATCTTCCAAAAGTTGCCCTAAGTGATGTGGTGGCATTTGCCCTAAACTTCTTATTCAGATATTTAAACAAATTGTTGACTAAAATTTGTTTAATTTCTCACAATAATCCCAACCTATTTATTTAAACTGTTCATAATGAAAACGATAAAATACTTGAAATCTACCTTGCCTAAAAAGGTGTTGCAGAGTTGGGAATACATGTACTTTACCAGATTATCTTATACCACATGAAGAAACACAAGAACAATGGTTGGGTGTGGTAAGATGGCCGCTCAATTGCATCAACCCTTAGTTCGCAGTAATAGGATTTGAGTTGAGAATAATTTATCCAGATTATTGAATAGCACATGAAGAAACACAAGAACAATATTTGGGTGTGGTAAGATGGTCGCCCAACAGCTTCAACCCTTCACAGTAATAGGAATCGAGTTGAGAATACTTCATCCAGATTGTTTTGTATAAATCAGTGGATAACCCACTTGACACATTCCTTTTCCCTTTACTCTTAAGCAGCCTCTTTTAAACCCATTCAGGACTAACTGATTTTGGTATAACATGCATTCTCCATAGACCTACATGTATGCCCGAGTATTTTTCGGGACCAGTTTAGTGCCCCGTAGCTTAAATATGCACGATTAATCAATTGACGGTACGATTGATTAATTGATCGTACGATTTGTCGTGAATCTTTATGTTACGGAGTCCAGCGAGTTAAACAATTGTATTGCAAGTAAACTGGGCACACATTTTAAAAACCACACTAGCTGAGTGCCATTCTAAGTCAGTTTTACATGATACGGCCTAAATATGCAACTTACAGTATATTTTATTAGCCGCCAATTTCTAGGGTTAACTTAGTACATAATAAGTGCTTACCATGGTAACCAGTTAGTGACTGTTAAAGCAAACCTTGTGTAGTTTACTTAGCCATATCATTATTGTAAGCCATAATTATTTAAGCGCAGTAGAGTATATATTTATAATAGCTGCGCTATATAAATGTTCATATTATTATTATTATTATTATTATTATTATCTAAAATAGACTCAGAATGGAACCAAGTGTGTGGTTTTATGAATATGTGCCCCTTGCATGGCAGTCATTTCTATTCAACAGGTCACCGACTGCTTTTTCCAATGTTTGTTTTCTTTTTTTTTTGTTCTATCAATTTGTTTTAATAGAAGAGCATGGTTTGGCATTGTGTGTGCTTCTTGGACTAATATGTTGCATCTTGTGTTGTTTGTTTTTTAGTCCGTTATAAGCAGTATGTAGAACTTCCCTTGGACCATTGTTTTCATGTTCCTGTTTTGTTTTTTGTGCAGTTGATGTCGCTTTTGTCATGTCAAGTCATGTATTAAACATTTCCTCAGTTTAATGTAAAGTTGGTCAATTAATTCAAAATTTGTATAAATTTGTAATTAGTAATGTATACAGATCCATGAATTAACATATTCATCTACATGTACAGTGTACATGTATGAACATCTTTCATTCAGGGGGTGTATTCTAAAAAACATTTCAAGCTAACAAATTTATTGTATCTACGTCACTAAAATATTTGTAGCCAAATCGGTATTCTGAAACTACTATTAAAATGAGTACCGATTTGCTAAAAAAAAAATATTTGAGTGACGTATATACAATACAATAAAAAAAAATTTTCATAGTTTTCAGAATATACTCCTAGATGTATCATTATCCAAATGTGCACTTACGGATGAAAAGCAGCATTTTTTAACAAAAAGTAAATTTGCTTGCTCCTTCTCATTGGACAGCAGTTTTCATCAACGACCATTGTCAATCATTACATCAGGGCTCGACACTAGCGCTTGCCCGCTTGCCCCGGGGCAAGTAAAAAATTGGTGTCGGGCAAGTAAAATTTCATAAATTGACTAGTCTGCTTGCCCGATTGGGCAACTAAATAATTGTTCAACTACAAGAGAACAATGTTATTTCATCTGTTAATCTCATCTAAAAGTAAGAGGGCAAGTAACCTTTCAAAAAGGGTAATTTTACTTGCCCGAACGGGCCAGAAGAGAAAAAAATTAGTTTGGAGGCTTGATTATATGTAAGCTAATACAGAAAGGAAAGAAGTTAGCAAACCAAAATATTAAGGAAATGTTACTCTGCAAATCCTCCACAGCAGACATTTGTCTTTTATCATACGCAGACTATCATTATTGGACACCATGTTATATTAAGTATAACTCTGTAGTTGGCATTTTAATGTATTTACCTAACAGAAATAAAACTAATTTTAAAAATACATGTATACATTTGGGACTATTTGATTTCCTTTTTAGCTCATCCGGCCCGAAGGGCCCGATGAGCTTATGCCATGGCGTGGCGTCCGTCGTCCGTCCGTCCTTCCGTCCGTCCTTCCGTCCGTCCGTCCGTCCGTCCGTCCGTCCGTCCGTCCGTCCGTCCACAGTTTTCAAAATGCTTCTTGTTCGTTATTTTTCAACCGATTTTGATTCTGATTGTTTCATAAGATAGGGCTAGGAGGGGGATTTAAAACTTCTACACAGAATCGTGAAATTCATTATATATGCTAATTTATGCAAATTTATTCGAAATCACAAAAAATGCTTCTTCTCCTTCATTTCTTGACCGATTTTGATTTGGTTTGCTTTATCTTGTAGAGCTAACTTTGCTACACTAAACTTCCACACAGAATTTTGAAATTTTTCTCCATTAATTAATTATGGTAATTTATGCAAATTTATTCCAAAAATCACAAAAAATGCTTCTTCTCCTTCATTTCTCGACCGATTTTGATTTGGTTTGCTTTATCTGGTAGAGCTAACTTTGGTACACTAAACTTCTACACAGAATTTTGAAATTTTTCTCCATTAATTAATTATGGTAATTTTTTATTTATTTATTTATTTATTTATTTATTTATTTATTTATTTATTTTTATTATTTATTTTTATTTTTTATTTTTTTATTTATTTATTTATTTTTAAAATTTTTTTTTTTTTTTTTTTTTTTTTTTTTTTTTTTTTTTCCCATGTCCCTTCTGGGGCGTCAAATTTATATTTTTTTCACTCTAATTTTTTTTAAATTAATTTGTATGTCCCTTCCAGGGCATCACATTTTTTATTTTTTGACCAGTTGAAAAGTGTACCACATGAAATTTGCGATATTTGATGTTGCGAGATGCCGGATGAGCGCTACGTCATTGACGTTCTGGTTTAAGTTTTGAGACAAGGAATCTATTATTATGATTCATAACTAGACATACATTTGTTCCAAATTGATGTAATGCATCTATAATAATTGGATACAAAAATGACCCTTCAAAGGAAAGAATCTAATACAGTGAAACCTCATTATAACGAGCACCTTGGTCCCATTGAATGTACATGTACCTTGTTATATGAGATTTCTCATTGTATCAGGGCTTAAAAATAATACAATATATAGAGCCTTGTCCTGTGAAATTACCTCGCTATATCAGGTACCTCATTATAACAGAGCTTGTTAAAGAAATTATCCACAGTGTTTTGATTCATCACTGAAGATAAATTTGTTTTGGATTGATAAACAAAATAGCTAACCCTTTTTTGTCTGACACGTCTATTTCCCAGCCGGTCGAGAATGGAGGCCTACCCCCCGCCAGGCCCAAGACCTCTGTCCCTCCCACTTCATCGTTGACATCTTCCACCCCTGCGGCCATGGTCAAGCCAGAGCCCGCCGTTGCGCTTCCAGCGAGACCAGCCTCGGGCCACGTGAGGCTGCCGCCGCCTGCGATGGCCACACCACCTTCTAGCAGCGCAGCGCCGGCGAAAGATAGCGGAGCATCTGCGTCAGCCGGCGCATCGTCGGCGGAAGTGCAGGATCTCAAAAAAGATATCAAAGGTAATTTATCTGTACACTCACTTTAAAAGAGAAAAACACTTTTTGTTCTGTGCCATTGCTACCGGTACCTCAAAGAATTGAATACAAGAACGTTGTACTTACATATAAATGCTTATCCAATCTAATTCATACTCGTCAGTCTTTGCACAACTTGAGATCCACTTCTGCTGTAGTATTAAATACCCCACGATCTCCTACAAATGTTGGCTCTAAAGCAAATTTGTAGTCACTGGACCAAAATGCTGGAATCGTCTCCCAAACCTTGTTTGATTAGTTAACACCCTCAGTACATTTAAATCTCAATTAAAAACCCACCTGTATCCTAAGTTATGTTAATATCATATTGAAATATGTTTTTTATTCGTACGTATTTACCAAGTTGGCCTATCTATTGAACTATGTTAAGTTATTGTTTGAATGATTTGTAGATTTGTGTTTGTAATTATTGTTTTTGTTCTTTTTTTAAGCGCTTTGTATCATTTTGTTTGCAAAAAGCGCTATATAAATGAAGTTATTATTATGATAATCTGCCACCACGCCTTCTGTTCTAGTTCTAGTAACACAGCACCAGCAAAAGATAGCGGTGCATCTGCATCTGCTTGTGCATTGTCGGCCGAAGTGCAGGAGCTGAAAAAAGAGATCAAAGGCATAAAAGATGATGGATACATAAATGATTAAATTGCTTTCAATAATAATAATCTTTTCCCATTTGCATTTTCAGCCCTGACTGAGACGGCTAGAATTCAAGAAAGAGGTGAAGAAATTGATGACGGATGTTGACAACTAGAAGAAAGAATACAAGATAAAAGAGTAATAATTCATAATAACCGGATTATAATCTTTTCCCATCCTTCATTTACAGTCCTGACTGAGACGATACACACCATGCGGTTGGAATTCAAAAAAGAGGTGAAAAAGCTGATGACGGAAGTTGACAATGAGAAGAAAGAACAATAGATGATGGATAAATGATTCAATTACTTAATAATAATCTTTTCCCACTTGTATTTTCAGCCCTGACTGAGACGATACACACCATGCGGTTGGAATTCAAGAAAGAGGTGAAAAAGCTGATGACGGAGGTTGACAACGAGAAGAAAGAACGCAAGATGATGGAGGTGGAGCTTGAGAGGATAAAACGCATCGTCATGGAAGGAGATTAACCCATCATCTGTTACCATAGTAACCAGTCATCGTTCAACAAAGTTTAAACTGAAGCTAGATATATGGATGTCCTTTTATGTTTGCTCTTACCGATCAACGATCAACGTTTTTTAAAAACTAAAGATGGCCATGGACGTTCTTTTATGTTTTGCCGTGTGATGCCAAGAAAGCAATATGATGGAGAGGAGAGGTTGTTAATGTTAAAGTGAGTTTATGTAATGAGTTAATGAAAGGAGACCGATCTATTCATCCATGGAATGATCCTCTGATCAATCCGTTGCCATGGTATCAATTCAGCTAACGTCCAACATAGATATGGACATCATGACCAGCCTTTTATTTGGAACTCAAGAGCATGGATGAGCAGCTTTGTAGCATTCTTCCTCCCAAACCTATAATTTGATTCAAGATGGCAGAAGAACGTTTGCGATATATTATATATAATTATTTACAGATTCCTTATATAATCACCAACAATCGTTTTTAGTTACGATGGTGAAACAAAAACGGCAGCAAATGCGAAATGTCTGTCTGGAAACCGTCAAAGGTGTTGTGATCGCGCAAGAACTATTCATACATGTATGTAGAACATAAAACGTGCAGATAACATGAGAATGTTATCTTTGCATTATTAGTCGAATACGGCCGAACTGCATGTGGTATTTGACAGAAAAAAAACGAAAAACCAGACAACAGATACACCAGAGTTTTATTTTGAAGACGGCTCGTACGAGAAACCAAACCTATACATAGTTCTTTCATTCAACGGCTTTCGTCGTCTGGAAAACTTCTGGGCTTTGTTCATGCCGTGCCACAACTCTCTTGTGCAGTGGAATAACTTTCAACCTAATATTCTTTCTTTCTTTGTTTTGTATCTACGTTTACGTAGGGAGGGATTGTAGAACCTCATAAAGTATACCTGACTTGCAGGTTTGCATAGAACCTGCAAGAGTGTTTTTACCCCAGTTTTCAATTTGAAATTTTATAAAAAACATTCTTTGTTTGGAGCAACGAGTGGGTCTTTCTATTGAAGGGTGATGTCACATATCACTGGATAGCGTAAACGGATGCCCGACGGATAGCGAATTCGCGAAATCAAATTATCTGGTGGTGAAAGTTGTCTCCATTGCTGCATGCACAAAACATTCACGTGATAAAACAACGGACATCACCTAAACAGGGACGCATTTGCCAAACATGAAACGGGCAAGAAACGCATACAAACGGAGATTAACCAGATTGAAAATTTGCTCTCCGTCGGGCGTCTGTAAACACTATCCGGTGATATGTGACCACCACTTTTCCAGGAAATACTTTCTTTGTGGTGTACCTTTAAACTTCCTCTTCGTCATGACAACTTTCAAAGATTTCAACACTATTTTGTTTTATTTTTCAGCTCAAATGAGTGTAGGGAGACTTCTGCATGTAACAGAATAAAAAGTGTAATGGAAAAAAAAGAAAAAAGAATAAGAGTCAGTTGGGGCCCTCAGCTTTTGATCTTAGTAGAATCGTTGTTGACAATTTGAAATTGCATTAATTTTAGACATACAATGTAGATGTGTCATTTTCATGCATAATATATTCCATTTTTATAGTGATGTTGCCCTAGCAACAAAAATATTCACCATATCTCAAGGGAGAAGAACAAACAACATTCTAATTCACGCATTCCTATCATTAATATCTCAACATAAGCCGGTGTCGCACACAATTATCTAGATAATGGTTATCGAGATAATTCACCTACGTATGTGACTCGACAAACAGGTGAGAGACATTCTACAAATTATCTAGATAATAGTTATCAAGATAATTCACATACGTGTATGTGACTCGACAAACGGGTGAGAGACATTCTACAAATTATCTAGATAATTGGCCGCTGTGTGACACCGACTATAGAGTACCGAAGTAGTGATGTCACATTCATATGCTGTAATGTACAATGTAGTTATGGTTCTTCGCAGCTTTTCCTTTGATTCAGGTTTTTGGTAGTGGGTTGGAGCTGGACGATTGCCGTCCTAGCAACCGCTAGGTCAGACATTTTTGGCTTGCCTGACATTGTTTAGAACCCATTACCCATGGAAATTAATAGCTGTAACGTCACGCTTCAATATTCTATAGATTTTAATTTTGTTGATATATTTAACCCATTTCGAAATTCTAAAAATCCTCATAGACATGTACATAGCCCACCCACTTCCCATAATAAGCAATGGGAATTATCTTTCTTTCCTAGAAATTTAATTATTCCATTTATTTCTTTCAAACACTGCACCTTATATAACACACAACATTCTTTACTCACAATGTTGAAATAATGAAGAATGGCATTACAATGCAGTAGATATATTTAACATTGATAAGTTTCTTGCACATATACATGTACATTTATAATATATCTCGGACCAAATTTGTACCAGTTTGTGAGATGATTGGGAGTATTTCTTTCATAGATTGTAGGATGAATAAGAGAGTAATTGAATTTGCAATATTAATGTTTGTTTGTAATTTTTGTGGATTTACTCTGATTATGATTTTACAGAAATGTTTAATGTGGAATCGTTGTCTTTAGAATTTATTTGTATATTTAAATTGTTTGCTTATTTCATCATTGGGCATGATGTTCATTGCTCAGGGGAAGAGGGCAAACAAATTTTAGTGTTCTTTAGTATCTAGAACGTCTCTAGAATCCTCTAGTCAATTTGAACAAAGGGCCCGTTCTTTAGAGTTCTTGTCCAGAAGGAGTGGAAGAATCCATAATGTCCGCAAAAATGCAGAAAAATGGGGGATTAATTAAAAGCTAACTGTTCCACGTACTGTAGCTAGCAGGGCCCATTTCAAAATAGATTTTCAGAACTCGGGAGAACACCCAAGAACCCTTAGCACAATGGTCTTTTGTTCAGTATTGATTGGGGAGTTCTAGAGCGTTCCACTTAACAATGGCAGTCCAGAATGGGGAAGAACTGTGAAGAATGCAATAGCAGAGTAAATCTTTCCTCCAATAGACACGTATCAAATATTAAAATGCTGTTATTTTGGCTTGACTAATTTTTCCCGCTCGGCAGCCTAAGATTTTGTTTTAACCCCATCCCCCCCCCCCCCCTCCCCCCGAACAAAATTGTATCGCGCTCAAGTACCATTTAACGATGAAAATTAATGTATAAGTCTTTTTTTTAACGTAAGACTCTATGACTTCTGTTAAATACCATGAGGTTGTTTAACAATGTACATTTCCACTTCACTTTTAATGTTTATTTATGCTGTGTTTCGTAAAAATGATATTTTTTATGCAATTTGGAAGTCAGTATGATTTCTTTGTATTTGTATTCATTTGTTTTGTATTTAAATAAATGTGTAATGTATGTTTTATAACAATTAAGGAGGGAGATTAAGAGAGAACCAGTTGTAAAAAATACATTTAGTCATGTTATGAATTATTATTTTTCACAAAGAAAGAAATGATGTTTCATTGATAAAAAAAACATAAATGGAAAAAACACTATTACAAAATTTCAAAGGTTAGGAACCTTTTTTGTGTGCAAAAGATGGTTTGCTTTGTATTAATTCTAATTGATTAAAATTAATTGAATGAAATTAAATGATTTAAATATTCATGTATATTGTATACGTAAATATATATATATATATATATATATTTCATTGTCATCCACCATTTTTGTTAATGTTTTATGGTGCTTGTTTTATTTTTTCCTCTATACAATTATATTTTTGCTTATTTGTTTTTAGCGAAAAATAATAGTAACGTGAAATGTGCGGCAAAACAAAACTTCTCCTAAAAGGCATTAGTTTCAAAACCAAATTATATGTGTAAAAAGTATTGAGAAGAGACTAGGTATTTTTGGTCCACTACATTAGTCTAAATAAGTATTGCTGCCGCATTTACAAATGTATTAAGTAAAGACAAAGTATGAGAGAGAGGGAATTTAGCATCAATCCCAAAAGTGCCTTACAGTTACAGTTATATATACATTTTTTGCACTGGAGAAAATATCATCTTTGCATTTCTAAAGATTTATTTACATTTAGATCGATTGTTCTGGGTTTAATTTTCAGTTGCATACATTTACAAAGATTCATTTCATTTCTAACTCTTCAGGGTTTGATTTTCAGTTGCCTTACAAAAATAAAAATAATATTGCAAAATTGTTGCTGTATTGCTACGATGTGCTTGTTATCTCTGTCAAGCTTTAAAAGTTGCTAGGAACAACCTTTGTTAACTAAGATGTGCATACAATTTATATATGTTTAAAATTGATAGTGAACCCCTGTTACCGGTATGTGTACTTACATTGTAATTAACAATGGGAATTATTTTTAGTGGCATTGTACTGATAGTTGTGTTCAGTTACATTAACTTTTTTTCTTCTTCATAACAATAATAATAATATATATTTATATAGCGCATGATAGACAAAATGACTCTCTATGTGCTTAACATGTACATACTAAATTAAATATTACATCCTACAAATACAACATAAGGTACACACAAAATTATACAATTAAGGAAAAAATAAATTACAGTACAGCCTATTAAAAAAAAAAGGATAGGTCTTTAAGGACTTCACAAAACAATCTGTATTTGTAATGTCTCTCAATTTTTGGGGAAGCTCATTCCATGAGTATTGCTTATTCATGAGTAATGCCTTTGACAGGGGTGCACGTCTGAGGCAGCTGTTTGGATGTATTTTACTTATTTACGGGCAAACTCTTTGTATTTCTTTTATTTTTCAGCCTTTCTGTTTTTCTTTTTTTGTCAAATTAATGGGTGGCATATAGCTTTGCCACTGGCATTCAAAGATTTCTTTAACATTTGCTGCAACAACATTTAGTAAGTTGTTATAATTGTTTGACTAACAAGTTTGCTTTGATTCCAAGTTAACATACACATGTATCTATGAATTCTAACATGCTGCTCAAATGCTTTTCAATTAATTGTCTTACTACCGTTTAATTTGATAATTTATTTTCACTCCTTCCATACCCAATTGAACATTAAAACTGTAATAGATAAATGGTAAAGAAGCTTTTAAATATTGTTTACACTATAAGAAGATAGTTAATTAAGTATTATTAAGAAAAGTTGACACAGCTTTAATTGAAAAAAAATGCATAGTAATTCAGCGAAAGACCAAATATGTTGGCCTTAAGCCTAAAGTAGGAGTTTGCATTGTATATTTGTGTATCTATATTTTAAATGATTAAATTCTCCATAAGAAAAATATTGTATTAAAAAGATCTTGTAATACATTTTTGTTTTAGATTGATGCACACTAGTTTTGTTTTGTAATAATCAAACTTTTTGTCAATGACAAATTTGTTGGTACAATATATTTGATTGCTTATTTCTTATTAAATATTTAACTCATAATATATGTTTCATCACTCGCACAGTAGTGGAGAGTAGACAATTATGGGTTTTGTTTATTTTCTTATCAAGAGGTGCGTACAAGTAAAGTTAGTTTGATTATATTCTTGAAGGATGAGACTGTGATTGTTTTCCTTTTTCTCTGTGACAAAATAATAGTTGATGTATAATGTGAACCATGACAAAGTCTTTCAATTAGAAGTGAAAAAGTGAAACAACATTAATGTGCACTATAATGCCTGTAGAGGCAGAGTACAGTGTGCTGTTATAGTATTGTTATTTTGTTTCCTTCTTCATCATATGACATGTTTAGTATTGTTAGGAATTCAAATTTCTTTTATATTTTCCTCATTAATTTCTCATTCCATTTTCATACGAGTAAAACTTATTCCAACTATATCATTTAAAAAAAAGATATTTTGTAACATTTTCTTGATGATTTTCAATTGTAAGGACTGTAATGTATCATACGGTTTTTATGTTTGTGTTTTTTTTTTTTTACTGCTTAAAACTTAATGGTTGTTTTGTTTTTATTTGTGTTCATCATGATTATTGTTACAACTTTTCTTTTAATTTTCTTTTTATCTTTTATTTATCCTCTTGCCCATTACGCCTTTTGTAGAAATGAGGAATACCATTTTTTCTCAAAGAAAAGTTGTCATCAGGTGGAGAATATAATAAACACTATTTATTATGTTCCACGTGAATGAACTACCATTTGAATTTCAATGTCAATTTAAAAAAAAACACCTCATAAACTCTGTAATTTGAAATGTAATAGCTGTCATTTGAATATAAATGATATTTGCAAAAAACAGCAACATTGATAGCCATGATTACTGTTATTTGAATATAAATGCTATTTCAAAAAAGGGGATAACGCTAGCATTCAAAATTATCATAAATGTAATTTCAATATAAATGTTATTTCAGCAAAACATGATTAACTCTAGCATTCAAAATACATGTATAGTAATTATTATTTTCATATAAATATTGATTAAAAAATTATAGATACTTAAAAGCATTCAAGATGACACATCTGTCATATTATGAATATATGATTCAAGCGTACAAATGTTAATGTAAAAATGTTAATCTAATGAGGTACAGTAACTGTGATGTTAAGTTTTTTTTTAAAGGTTAACATTTAGCAAATATTCCAGTAAGACTTCAAACAGAGGGTATATAGATAAATCTTGATAACACTGATATTAATGATATCACTTTAAAATTCGTACAAACAAAACAAGCACTACTCTGGCTGGCCAGTGTGTTTTTCTTTTAAAGCATCATTCATATTGTATTAGAATATAGCGCTGGAATTATTATCCAAAAAACCTGATTTAGATAACTATAATTTTGTCTATAGAATGTATTTAAACGGTTGTCATAATGCTTATTATTTGAGGGAGCAATTAACACTGTTAGTTGGTGGGTGCATTTAAATACATTTGTCTAGAACGGAATGGGCATTTTGGGGGAATGTGTATGGGTTTAAATGTTTATAAGAGATATAATTAGCTTGAGACAACGTTTTGAAATGCTGATTTGGGGCTGGACAAGTGTATTTAAATGCACACAGAGAAACACATAAAGTGGTAGATATTTCATAGATTCAACTACATTATTAGTCAACATAACAAGTTGAGAAATAGGAATGTGAGAATATTATCATTAAATATATTCAAATCCCCTATTACAACAAATTAATGGGGAAATAAAATTCCTTCCATGTGAAATTAATTGAGTCTAAGCATTTATATGTTGACAAATATCATTTCATATTTATATATATATATCCCATTTTCCTTTCCTTGTCCATTTTCGTTGAGAGGTGTCAACTACTTTATATAGTTGTTTTGTTATCTTTTACTGATTATACTATTCTGCCCTTTCATTGTTTTTCTTTGAATATATAAACATATATTATCCTATTAAATGTGTTTATCATTAATTTTTTGACGGTGTGTTCATGCAGTATTTGTATAAAACACTCCATTTTATAAGTATGGTCATGCCTGTTTGATATTGTGAAATATAATTATTATTATGATTTGTGTTTTTTGCAATGTATTCTTTAATGCGACATGCGACGGTCGCAAAATGTGATGTTGTACAGATGCTAACTAAATTGATACACGAAAGTTTAGAATTTGCTACAAAGATTATTTGTATAATATATAAATAGGATACGTAAGTAATTATGCCCCATTGTAGAATACTCACATGCAATGTTTGTAAGTGTAGAATTGGGAAAGAGATATTAAAAAGAACATTTCCTATGCCTCTTACATGTCTCTGATATTGTGAACTTGTTTTTATTCTTTTAATTTATGCTTGTTTTAATTTATTGTTATTGCGCCAAGTCAAAGTTAGCTGGTTGCGGGGGCATATGGGCACATTTTTTCCCGGGGGGGGGGGGGGGGGGCTGGGCTGAGGTCTTTAGCCCGAATACCATCTTCCCCATTTAAACCCGACAAGCAAAGAAGAAAAAAAAGAATTAAAAAAAAAAGGTTATCACGATTTAACCGCCTGAAATTGTTATAAACAACCTACTTAATCCCTTTAAATTGTACACCATATTTACTAATAGGAGCTGGTCCAAGCAAAAATGTACAAGCCGTGCCCATTTTCATTGAAATGAACATCGTAATTATAATTCGTACTGTTTTACTTACAAATAAGTTAAAGGTACACTTGAGTATTGGTACTTCCCGAAATGCCCGTTGACACTAAATTGGTTGGTTTCGATTCCATTTGAAAGTTCATTGAATAAAACGTGTGAAATGAAAATCTTTCCATTTCGAATGCTCTCATAGTTGTAAAATTTGATTTCAAAATATTTTATTTATATATCGTCTGGCCAGCTCCAGGCGATATCTTGACTTTTACCAACAAAATACATAAAATGATCATACACTTCTTTCTAAAAATGTCAAAAGAGGTTTTTAAATAGTTGTTGATGATATCTCTATTTTAACAAAACATCACATGCACAATCCATGAAAATGGTGGGAACCAATGCATTTTTAGAGAGCGCTTTTTTGAGTTGTAACGACTCTTTTTGAATGATAAACAGGTTTTTACTTAGTCTTTGTAATTTGTTATACCTTTTGAGCATTTTGGAGTTATAACTATTAGTTTGTACTGTAATAGTGCAGGTTTTGGTTACTTTAATTCAGTTTGACCAAAACTCAACAATCTCTTAAATTTAACGATCGATCTAATTAACCTGGTGTGTGAAATTAGATTATTGAGCCCCGGCATATTTATACCAATCCCATGCAGGTAATTGCCAGTGGATATCACGTATCAACATAATTAAACAAAAACGCATATGCGTAGGTATATATAAAGGGATATAATTTTTTATATACGACCATCACCTTGTTCTAAACTCGAAAGTACTTTCGCCAGTGATAGAGTAATGGGGCGCCTTATTATCACGAATTGAAACGCCTCTTTTGATATCATATCGCCACTTGTAACACACAACAAAAAAAAAAAAAAAAAAAAAAACACGGGTAAAAAGGCGCGAATTGTAGCTGCAGTGCATCAAGTGTATAATTATTAGCAGAGGGCGTTCATATCTAGATCGACCCTTTAGAAGTTTAGATAATAATGATTGAAATCATCTTAAATGTCTTTAAAGGAATTTAATGGTGTATATAAAGTGTAATAAACGGCAAGACGCACACTTAATCCAAGTGTCACCGGCAAGACCGAAACCAAACCGACACCAGACCGACAAATTCGGGGCCGTTCAAGGTAAGGTCGAGTTCGTGTGCCCTTTCAAATATATATTATACTCTGTTTGTCATATAACCTCACAAATAAATTATTGTTTGTTGCGCATGCCGCGCATGTACCAAAAAAGAATGAGAGGAAAAGAAAGCAGGACTTTCTGGGATAAACATATAATGCATAAATGCAGGCCCGTAGCCAGGGGTGGGGGGGGGGGGGGGGGGGGGGGGGGTTGATGCGTTGGGTGCGTACGCACCCCCGAAATCCACAAACGTCAATTTTTGGCGGTCTCGGGTCCACACTTTTTATTGGTCTCGGCCATCTAAACCAGTGGTCGCGGGCAACAATTGGTCTTGATGCCACCCCCTCCTCCTCTTTAATACACGACTCAACAAGTGGTCTCGGCCATGATCGGTCTCGTTCCCGATTTGAAAATTACGCACCCCCCCCCCCCCCCCCCCTCCCCTTTGGAAAATCCTGGCTACGGGCCTGTTAAAATGACAGCAGATGATCCTATCCTTAGATCATTAGACGTTGGGTGATATAACGTTATATTATAAAGTTCAATGTGGAATGGGAAAATATTACAAACCTTGCCCCCCCCCCCCCCCACCCCTTCTGCCCCCTCTCCCTATTGAGCGGAACGGCATTTTATTTTAAGTTCT